>BQMF02000792.1:0-115513 GCA_027922465.2 Turritopsis dohrnii | reverse complement strand
CAGGCATGGTTGAAAGTGGCTCAGTTGATGCTGCCATCAGAGGAGGCCATTATAAAAGAGGTATGCGTATTCATAAGCTTGTATACGAATCTCTCATTCGCATATTAATAGAACGCGGAAACAGCACTGAACTTGCTGGTTCTGTAAAATCAAAGTTGCATTGTCCATTTGATTTCAAACAAGCATTTGATGACGATGATGACGAAATTTCAAAGAATGTAACCGAACTTATGATGTCATACTTTCGGCAAGCAGATATTGATTCACCAATGGCATCATTTTGGTTGTCATATCTAGAGATGGTTGAAATTCTGTTTTTGCACTATCACTCCATGCGAGACCAAAACTGGGATGAGTACCTGCTTTCTCTGAGACTAATGATGCCCTGGATGTCAGCTTATGACAGCATATATTACGGCCGCTATTTGCCATTGTACTGGTCGACCATGAAAAATTTATCGGAAGAGAAGGTTTCCTTCATGAGATCAGGCATGTTTACAGCCTCAATTACAGGCAAACCCTTTTCAAGTTTACCCTTTGATCAATGGATTGAAATGACAATGAATAAGGGATCAAAAATGAAAGGTGGCTGGATAGGCATCACGCAAAATGAAGAAGCTTTGCAGACGAACATAAAAATCGTTAATAAAATCACCAAAGTCAAAGTGGAGTTACAAGATGTAGCGCAATTGAAGAAACGACAATACAAACACATCGAATGTTCTCCATCAAGAATGAAAAATGACAGAGAAGCTGTGGAAAACGCAAAAGCATGTTTGGAAAAGTGGAATTCTGTTCCGTGGGACACAGATATTAACACATTGCATGCACTAGAGTCAGGTTTACTTGCATCCAAAAAGTTACAAGAAGATTTCCTAACAGCAAAGAAAGCCGGAGAGGAGAAGCTTGCATTATTTTTTGATGAAAGAATCTTATCAAATGATAAGAAAATTTATGATCGTATTCCAATGAGCAAACGGTCAAATTTTACAAAACCTCCGAAAGAGGAAAAGATTGAGAAATCGAAAAAAAACGACCGCATGGAAAATAGAGCGATAGTTAAAATCATATCACTAGCTGAAAATAAAGCTTTAGACTTAGAAACGCTTATGCAATATCGTCTAACAGAAGTTTGTCTGCCCATTTTCAATATAAATGGTGATATAAGAAAAGCTGTCAAGTCTAAATTGCTAGAGTGCTTCAAATTTCAAGAATGTACCACCGAATCACAAGTGGCAATTGTTGATATGGGGTTTCTATGGAGGAAATGTGTCCCTAATTCAACAGATAGAGATAAAGCTTCAAACAAATTTACTTGGGGCGATTACGCACGCAAGATATTTACGGTGATCCTCGAACGGCATACGAACGTTAGAGAATATCATCTTATTAATGATAGATACGACATAGACATGTCTATCAAAGATGCCGAGCACAAAAAACGCAGTGCTTTATTCATCGGTGGGGCAAAGAATATCTTTCCATCTACTAACGAAATCGTGCCACCAGCTAGCAAGTTCAACAGCTTCTTTGTAAATTCGGAAAACAAAATTCGACTACAAGCATTCCTATTGGAAGAATTTAAAGGTCTTTCTGAGAAGCACCGTAAAAAGATATACTACACATTTAAAGAAAAATGTTATACGTGTTTTCCATTCACAACTGCGCAACCCCTTTACTGTCATCAAGAAGAAGCAGATACGCGCATTTTTTATCATGCAAAAAAACTAGACGAAAAAGAAGATGTTGATTCTATAATCATAGATGCTGAAGACACAGATGTAATAGTTATTGCTGCATTCGCATCGACAATATTAAATAAAGAGTTGATATTGTACAGACGGAAACAAAGGTACACATGTAAAGATCTTTCCCCGCAAGTTGCAGATGTGTTAGTGGGGTTTCATGCACTAACTGGCGCAGATGCTGTAAGCGGTTTCTATCGACAGTCAAAGAAAGGTGTTTTCAAGAAACTGTATGCTAATCCTCAAAGCAGACAGCTTATCTACAATATCGGGAGAAAGGAAAACTTAAATAAAGAAGACATCGCAAATGTAACTAAATTTGTGATAAAATTCATGTACAATGATAAGAAAAGTTCAACTTTAGCACAGGCTAGAGCCAAGAAATGGAAATCCATGAAGAATAAAACAACCTTAGGTCTTCCGCCAGATGAAGATTCCTTCCGTCAGCACTTGCTACGAGCTAATTACCAAGCAAAGATTTGGTATGACTTTGGATTTCCATCAGCTCCTGCGGATCCACAAAACCATGGCTACATGTTCAACGGGCAATATCTTCTTCCAGTATGTCACACCAAGCCTGCCTGTCCGGATAATCTTAATAATCTCGATACTGAGGAAAGTGGTTCTGACACTGATTCTGATGAATCCTATTACAGTGACGACGATCCAAGTGAAAACACTGACGATGATGAATTTTAGTTCGATGATTTTTAAGAGTCTTCTTTTCTATGAAAAAAAGTTTATATTGTTTTTACAAAATTTCTTCTTCTTTCTTAGATTTAATTCACATTAAAAGAGAAACATACCTTTTTCAAAGTCTGGTCTTGGTCTTTTGACGAAGAAAAGGCTACGATTTTTTTCAGAAAAATAATAATGAAGTATAACTAAACCCCAATTTGAAAGTCTGCCATTATGGATATAAGAAAAATACTTTTTTGTCTTAGTTTCATCCCTCCTTTCAAAAAAAAGAGCTTCTTACAGAACCCGTGTAACATATGTAGATCAAAAGCTTTTAAAGTCAAATGATCATGGCGAAAATAAGTCACATGTAATAAGACAAAAACGCGCCATTTTGAAAATCCGCCATCATGGAATTAAAAAAATACAATTATCGTCTGGAATAGGCCTCCTTTACAAAAGAAATATAGTGTTTTTTACAGAATCCGTTTTCCATGTCTAAATCGAAAGTTATAAGGCTGAACGTAACATTTTTTGTGGCAAAAATGCGCCATTTTGAAAATCCACCATTATTAATCAAGCTAATTTTTATTGTTATATTAGTCTCTGTTACAAAAGGGAGCTTGCCCTTTTTACAGAATCCATTTGTCATGTCTAGATCAAAAGTTATGCGGCCTTGAAGTGACCCAGTATTTCACAAAAAGTTGCGAAAAATGGTAAAAATGCCGCATTTTTAAAATCCGCCATTATGGAAGTTCCCCAAACTTTCAGGAGGGATATATTGGCTTAAATTCTTTCTAATATGATATATTTTCAATATCTGAAGTCAAAACAAGTTTTGCTAAAAATGCCTACGGGACTTGGGATTCTGACCCTACTATAGATCATTTTTAAGTACAGAAGCGGCCTTCAAAGTGTATGAAATGGTTATTGTGTACCCATCATCATGTACAGTAGCTTGATCAGTTTGTATCTTACACCTACACAGCAAACAAAATTGAGATCACTGGATAGTAGAGCTAGACGAATTGTTGGTGGTGATATCAAGATCAAGAGTATTGAAAGTCGAATGAAAACAAAAGCTACTTTGCTTGTGAAAAACTGTTTGAGTGGAAACTCGACTAATCCGTTTAATGAATATTTTGAAATTAACAGACATGAACTGAGAACTAGAAACAGAAATATGTTACTCAAACTTCCTAAGATTAAGTTAGAGTATGGTAAGAAGGCATGCAAATATCAGGGTGCTAAGATGTATAATGATTTACCGCTTGGAATAAGGAACAGCGGCTTAACAGAATTCAAAGATAAGATAAATGCCTATTTCTGTGAGTGATGAAGTGCTTGGCAGATGGGTACATTTTCCTTATGTTTGAAACATGTTGTATTTTTATTCATTTTATTGTATAGATGTAAAATGTATATACATGTAAAATAATTTTTAGCCTTTAATTTTTCTTAGATTTTATTTTATGCAGGACACACATTGATAGCAGTAATTAATTTTAACTGAAGTGTAAATATCCTGTTAAAACATTATCGATAATAATAATGATAATAATAATAGCCGCAGTGTACCACAGGTCATTCACCAGCTGAGCTGCTGATGAATCGACGCCTCGCTACCAAGCTGTCATTATTGAAGCCAAATTTGGCAGGAAGATTTAGTGAACAAAATGACGCCTTATCGGCAGCTGAGAATCGAAGCAAACTCCGGACATTCACAGCTGGTGATCCTGTGTGGTACAGAGATTACAGACCCGGGAAGCAGAAATGATGGTGTGGAGTAGTTATCGAAAGAACAGGTCCCCTGTCTTACCGTATTCGCGTAGGTGAGCAGATCCACCGTCGTCACGTTGACCAGATGCGCCAGCGATCGCACAACATCGAAGATGAATACGTCACGGAGACCCGCAGCGAATCGCCAAACGTCAACCCTGAAAACCCCACGGTCGAGCAAGCTCCTGCAATGCCACATGTCACAGTTGAAACACGTGATCACATAGCAGTAGCGAGTGGGAGAAACCCTAGAGTCAAATGTCGAAGGAGAAGACAATATGCAAGCTCATACAGAGACTATTGCTGAACCTGTTATGTTGAGACGATCCAGCCGTGCTAAGAGGCCACCTGCATTTTTGCAGGACTATGAAACTTAGGGGGGAGGAGTGTTGTATCTCGAGTCGAACTTCTTGTACCTGTGCGGACCTGCAGTCCCGTCGGCTGCCGGCAATTCGGCTCGAATTTGTTTTTATTCAGTTTTTAAAGATGGCGTCTTACGAGTAAGACTGTGTGTTCGTTTCCCAAGAGTTTCTTCGGTCAAGGTTTGAATCATTACAGGAATTTTTGAGATGCAACTAGTGTGACAGTGAATAAGAAACCCCAGTTCAAATGCGAAACATATATTGAGTTCATAAAGCAATATATATCATTGTAGTAAAATTTAATTCAAAACAATTCACTCAAATACTTATGAATGCACCATTGATGTCTACACATAAAACTAACAGAAACAACAGGACATGAGGCCTGAAAGTTAGTGATTTCAGCAAAGTTGAAAAATGTTGGACTGTGAAACAAAATTGAAAAACACTCTTGCAGCAGGAAGGTCAAAATAGTGGCAGCAATTCAGAGAATAACACATTCCAGTTGAAAAAGCAGACAGGTACCCTCTCAAAATTGATTGCATATACCAGCATCATTACAACAAAACATAATTCAATAAAGTCTTTATCAAAGAAATTAAAGCTACGAAGCATTCACTCAAATATTTGTTAATGTCTTATTTGTATATACCTGAATATGTAAAATTAAGTTTATATAAAAAAGACTTTCATGTAGGCGTTTTCTCTAAAGTAACTTATAAGAGATCTTTTCCAAACAAAATATGATTTTTTCTCAATTGAAGTGAATACAAAGCTGATTTTGATTAAAAAAGGTTTGTATTAAAGTCAAAATAAGTTACTAAGTCTTCAAATAAGCTGTTTTTGAGTATATATACTTCAAAAGATTTTATGCAGACCTTGTGTTATATATATATGATCACAAAAAGTTCAAAAGTAGACCTCTCCCTATGCAGATGATTCCGAAAAGGAATGACTATAGATCATTAAAAATTTATGACAATATTAAAAAATACTATGCTCGTATGCGTGACAATGTGTCTTTCACACATTTTTGTTGTACTTCATTGAAAATAAAAAATAAGCAAAACAACTGCTTATTATTTGAGATTAATAAAATAAGAGATTACTGGCCAAGCAGAGAAACAGAACAAAACATAAAAAACAACAACAAATTCGCAAAAGCTTTCGTTTTAAAAAAATAAAAAAATGAAATTTATCTATGGTGAATAATAATTTTTTACATACATGAAAACATAAAAGATTATGTATACGAAACATGAGTGACAAGACAAGACAATGAAAGAAATAAAAAATAGACTTTTCATAGGGAATTTGTTCATTAAAATACTGAATAAATAGACATTTCGGAGTTCAAGTGATAATTAGGGTTTGTAAACATTATGCGTCCATTGCTTGATAATAAGTGCATTACATTACAACTAACACAGAATATTGTTGATTAATTCAATTTTAAGTAGCACACAAATGCACCTTCACAAGAGGTAACTATAAAATGTCTTGTATACACTTTGGAGATGTTGTCTGTTTGGGTAACTATAGATTTCTACACACACACACACACACATGGGAAACTCTTCTAAGTTGACGGATGTAACTATATAACAGATTACAAAAAATAACATCAACATTATGTATGGAGGAATGCATAAGGCATCTAGCATAGACCCTTGCTTGGCTTGGAGGTAGCAGAGCTCTCGTATCTCCTGACCAATTTAATAACACAAAATCAGCACTAAATAGCTAGCAAGGAAACTCAGCAGTATATAATCACAGTATCACTTATAACGATCAATATTGAGAATTGCATTACTTCTATAAATCTGTGTTTCCAGAAACGTAAACTCCTCTTTATTATTATGGAGGCCGCACTCGCCCTGATAAAGTAGTTGTAATTATCAATCAATAAACAATTGAAGAATTACATAAGGGCGCGTAGCGCCCGCAATGTAGTTCCGATTTTATTCATAAAATCGGAGGAAGATCTAACACTGGGTTTCCCAACTTTGACTCGTGAAACAGAACATAGAGCTCCAGTCCGAACGTCATTGCCGTTCCTACATAATGCAGGGGAGAGAGAAAAAGATACAACACAATTTATATGCCGCACTAAGTTATATATTTCTTGTAAACAAATAATGTTCAGCGTCTGCGGTTGCGGAATCCTAAATAAATCAAGATTAGTGTTAATTGAAACATGGTTATGGCAATTATACCACTAAAGGTCGTGGGTGGGAGGGCAGTGTTAGATCTTCCTCCGATTTTATTCATAAAATCGGAACTACATTGCGGGCGCTACGCGCCCTTATGTAATTCTTCAATTTTATTTCATAAAATCTCCGTCGATCTAACACTGGGTTTCCCAAGTTTGACTCGCTCAACAGAATAGAGCCCAGTCCTCACTTCCTCGGTTCAAAGCGCGGGGCACTGTTTTTGTACACCATTTCCTGAAATATTTTACCCTCTTGGACAATTTCTTTGTTGTAAAACTTCTGCCAAGTACTTTCGCTGGACCATGCGCCCCGTTTAAGAATCTCTGTCATAGGTACCCCACTTAAACTTGCTTTCGAAGTGGATGCTGAGCGAGTGGAATGTGCCTTAAATGTACTTATATCAATTCCAGCTCTGGCAAGGACTTTTTTCAACCACCCTGATATTGTAGAGGATGTCACGGGCTTATGTGGTTTAAGGACACCTAACAGAAGTTGAGAGTCACTTTCACCAACTCGGCAACTAGAAGAACGACTAATGTATTCATTCAAGGTCTCTACTACGCAAAGCCGCTTGTCGCTCGGATATGCTTGATAAGTGACACTAGGGGGAGCTTTTCCCTTTCTCCAGCTTTTATGTAACTTGTTAAAGTAAAATTGATAAAAGTCTTTACTTTTAACCATAAAGTTAATATTAAGATGTTGTATTGCTGAAACTCTGGAGGCAGATGACAGGGCTAATAGTGCTGTCAGTTTATGGGTAAGGTCACTGTTTGACAACAACTTATTATCTGCTAGTTCTGTTTTTATAAAAGATAAGACAATGTCAACGTCCCATACAAAAGTGTAGCGCGGTTGTGGGGGTCGTTGATTGAAAACTCCTGTCAACAAGGCACATACTTTTGGATGTTTACCTACTGGAACACCATCAACAAATTCATGATAAGCCGAAATTGCAGATCGATGATTATTTAATGTCCTATATTGTAGGCCTTCCTGAAAAATTTCTGCCAGGTAATTCAGAATATCAGTTACAGGTGCTCGAAATGGATCAGCCTTTTTCCCACAGCACCAGCTAGACCACTTACTCCAGGCCGACTCGTAATTTGCAATGGAACTTGATCTCCGTGATTCAGAGATAAGTTTGGCAGCAAGGCTTGAAATTCCTTCGTTTTCCAAGCTATTCCTGAAACCTTCCAGGCCGCTAGTTGTAATGATCCTGCCGTTATTAGAGGATGGTAGTTTCCCTGGGGGTTTAATAGTAGGTCTGCCTTTAAGGGCAACATAATTGGTTTTCCTATGGACATCTGCAACAGTTGGGGGTACCATGGCTGGGTTTGCCATAAAGGTGTTACGATTATTAAACTTTCTACTTTCTCCCTCAGTACTTTGTTTAGGACTCGACTTATTAAACTGAAAGGAGGAAATGCAAACCCTAACATCTGGTTCCAAGGTTGTTGCATTGCATCTGTAGCTATGCTGAGTGGGTCGGGTTTCCATGCCATGTATCTGGGGATTTGGTGGCACAGTCGAGAGGCAAATAGATCCACTCTCGGTATTCCTAGGCGCTTGGTAATTTCCCAAAATATTTTCCTTTCTAGTTTCCAATCTGAACTGTCCCTTGCATTCCGAGACTCCCAATCTGCCCTGACATTCAATTTGCTTGGCAGATACTCTGCAGTAATTGTGATCTTGTGAGATAGTAGGTAGTGCCAAATTGACTTGCTGATGTCTAAAAGGAATTGGTTGTGGGTGCCTCCCATCTTTAATAGATATGACAAAGCAGTCTTGTTGTCTATTTGAACATGTACGTGTAAATTGGACAGATTTTTCGTAAAGGTCAAGATTGCAAATTTGACAGCCAGAAGCTCCAGCACATTGATGTGGTAGGTTTTTTCCCTCTTGGACCACTTCCCTCCTGTTGCTATCCCCTTGCAATAGGCCCCCCAGCCTTTTGTGGAAGCATCGGTTTGGATAATCATGTTGGGTTCCTGCACCTGAATGTTTCTTCCATTGCATACTTTTAAGTTTTCTACCCACCACAAGAGTTCCTCCTTGGCTAAATTGCTTAATGTCACTAACCCCTTGTACGTCCCTTGCCTTTTCAGAGCTGATATTTGATCCATCTGAAGGTAACGAAAATTTATCCGGGCTGGTAAGACAGCTTGAACTGTGGAGGAAAGGGTTCCTATTAGTTTTGTCAAGGTTAAGATTGAGGTTTTTGGATATATGTAAAGCTCCTGACACTGTTGCAGAACTTTCTTCATCTTCTCTTGAGTCAGGGATAGGGTCATTTTTAGAGAGTCTATGTGTAAGCCTAGAAACTCTATTTGCCTCGTTGGTTCAAAGAGTGATTTGTTTTTGTTGATCACAAAACCCAGGTGTTGTAATAAAAAAATCACTGTGTCCCTGGCAGTGTAAATTTCCTCCAATGTTTTCCCCATGAGAAGGATATCGTCCAGATATATGATCAAACGAATATTTATTCGTCTTAACAATGCTATTGGTACCTTTAAAAGCTTTGTAAAGATCCTGGGGGCTGGTCCCAAGCCAAAGCAAAGACAGAGAAACTCGTAAAGGTTGCCTGTCCAAAGAAATCTCACATATTTTTGGGACTGAGATTGGAGAGGAATAGAAAAATAAGCGTCCTTGAGATCTATTTTGCAAAGGTAGTCGTTCTTTTGCAGGAGGAACTTCAAGCAATGTAAACCTTCCATTTTGAAGTGCTCGTATGGGACAAAACCGGTTTCCGCCATCCTTTTTCTTTACCAGGAATATATTGCTTAGAAATTCCCCTGGAGTATGTTCCACTTTTCTGATGGCCCCTTTTTCCAACATTTCCTGAATTTCCTGGTCCACTAACAAACACTGATCTTTCGTCATATGTGCAGGGTTTGGTATTTTTTCTTGAGTGGGAGGATGAATTAATGGGATTTTGTAACCCTTCACTATTGCCAGTATTTCTTGGTCTCGAGTTAATTTCTCCCAAGCTCTGAGGAAGTGCACTAATCTTCCTGCAAGAGGAACATTTGGAATTTGTTTTGTAAATAAATTTCTTATAAGTGGATGAACATTTGTTAGTGTTGATACAGGAATCAGTTTCGGAACTCTGTTGGATGAAGGTGCCATTTCCTTTTTGTTGTAAGAGGTCATATTTACCAGATCCTGTTGATGAGTTGTAGTAATATCTTCTGCCACCATTTTGTCTTCCCTTGTTGTTGCCTCGATTATTCGCGGAACCGGAGTAGTAATATCGCCCCGCACCTGCCGGACTTTTGTTTTTATTTTGTGCAGGGCCTGCTCGAAAGGGTTTTTTAAATCCGTTGTATGATGATGCTCGGCTGCCAACATCTGCAAAAACTTCCAGAGTTCTCTTCCTAGACTTTTCAGTGTCAATGATGTGTGCACTGAATTTTTTTCCAAACAAAAATTCGTCGTTTTGTTCTATGAGGTTGGTCTTTTCCTTCAAGACCGATTTGGCCTTTCGAGGGTCTTTAAGGAGTTGCTTAAGGACATTTAGTCTCCTTATGTACGCAACAGACGTTGATGCTTGCCCCAACAACATAATGCTCTTTTCAGTTAGAGTCATGAACTCCTGAACAGGCACTTCAATATGCTCGGAGGGCGAGGTAATCACGTCCTCCAGGCCCTTCCATAAGGATGCCAAAGGTCCCATGACCTGAGCGATTTTTTCCTGGAACTTCTCCATGGCTATATCGGTTGTAATACACGAGGTGTTATGTTCTAGCAATGATTTTAAAAAATCATCTAGTTTTTTTACTGTTCGTAAATTGGAAGAGATAGGATGTTTAGCTAAAACTCCCTCCTCAATGTCCTTGTCGGGGATATAATTTTGGAAATGTTTGTTTACATACTCAGCCATTTTGGCTGGTAAATCCCATTTGTTTTCGTCCCTTTTGGGTACTATTTTAAACGGTGTGTGGCTGGCCTCTTCACCTCCATCACTACCAGACGTGGTACTTGATGAACTTGATGATGAAGATGAAGTTGAAGAATACCTTCTTCTTCTCTTTTTCTTTCTTTTTCTCGTTGCCTTTTTTGGCTTCAACTCCTCCTCTGAAGTTGATCCCGAGGGGGACCTTTCCCTTTTTCGGGACTTTTTCTTTGAAGAAGATTTAGATCGGCCTCGATTTGTTGGGGTTGTCTCTACCTCTGAGTTAACTACAACACCCTGTCGTGCTGGCTCGTTAATCGAGTTAATTCCAGCTACAAGCTCCTCGTGTTGTTCGTCAGTATCGTGTCGAATGCCAACAGCTTCATACACTGGAGAAATGATCGGAACATCCTTACGACGATCCCTTTCTTCTTCCATTTCGTTGAATTCTTTTCTAATTTTTGGAAATTTTTTAAAGATAATGGCGGATTATAAACTCTTATTTCACGTGCGTCTGTTCGCTTCACGAACAAAGTTAGAAAGAGGAAGTGAGGACTGGGCTCTATTCTGTTGAGCGAGTCAAACTTGGGAAACCCAGTGTTAGATCGACGGAGATTTTATGAAATAAAATTCTTAATTAAGCCACAATCAACAAATAGCCTCTATTCCAGCCTTAAAATTAAGGCTTGTGTTTTTAGTGGTATCAGCCTACAACTGGGGACAAACATTTATGGACTTACAGACGTACGGACGGCGGACGAACACAAATGCTAATGAAAGATCAGCTGCTGCCGCGCTGACCAAATAGCCAAGATTTATAGCTAAAACATCATATATACAAAAATAAAATTCATGGTTGGCACAATTTCAAATTTCAAGCTGTGCTTCAAAATTCCCCTCATCCCTTCACTAAATGAACACAAAATTAATATGGAAAATATATAATACATAAGAAAATATATAAGAAATTAATGAAGGAGAACACTTTTTTGCAACTCTTTGTTATGAATAAAAACATCTTGTCATGAATAAGCGACCACGTCTATGTGAACTATGAAAGAAATATTCGACACATTTAATGAAAAAATAACATAGATATATAGGTATATGCCGTACTCATTTCCTCGACAAGCTTGAATTGATTTTTAGTACCTTCGAATGAACGAAGGCTGTGTTTAAACACTAATTCACTTAACTTTCTCCATTCACCACGTGACGTCATTGCGAAATGCGAATGGCAGCGACCGTTGTAGCATTTCAAGAAAGAAATTAGTTCTAGTTTTTTTTTCATACATTTTGGGAAGTTTTAATGTTATTTTATGATTTCTTATGTGACTTGGCAAAGATTTATGCAAAAAAAGATTTTTGACCTCCTTTAAAAATTTTCATTCACTTTGGTCAAATGTCATCCGAGGAAGGTTTCGTCATTTTTTTCGTTGCAATTTTTGCCGATATAGTGGTAATTAACGGAAATGCAATTAGGGGCGCCCTCATAGCGAAAGCTGCTTGCTAGTAATAAATTACAAAAAAGATACGAAAAATATATGGACGACAACAGCAGTCAGTATATAGTGGAACCTCTATAAAACGAACACTCGACTGAGGCGTCCGTCTTCAAAAGGGTTTCCTATAGAATTCCGGCGAGACATTGTCGGGCTAAGAGTGGTTTCCGCTTTATTTATTTATTTATTTGGTATTGTTTTACGTGGCTAGCCTCACTCAGTTGCTATTGAATCTGCTTTCCAGGAGGGGCCACGGCTTAGGTTGGAGGCTCCGAAGTATTTGACACTCTCATGAGTGACACAAACCCAATCAAGGGCCTGTGCTCTTCTGGATGACCTTCCTGCAACACCCGATGTATCATCTACCCAATTTCCCTGACATGGCATGGGTCGACCCGGCGCTATGGTACATTCACTTGCGCATGGTGAATCGCCGCCAAGGGGAATTGAACCCCGATCTCTCGCATGAAATACGAGAGTGATAACCACTATACTACGGCGCCATAACCATAGTCACACAGTTCTTGTGACTCCATAGTCACACAGTTCTTATGACTATGGCTAAATGGGAAGCTTTAGGAAGGTTCCACTGTATATCGAAAAGGTAGGAGACCCTGGGTTCAAAGTTGGTGTATGCTTGAATGCTTGTGATATTCTTAGAGTATTTAGTACCTTTCAGCCGTCAGAAACATTATGATCCTATGAAAGAAAAACAAATAAACCTAGGAAAGAACATATCAGGGTTAATCAATAACTTGATTTCTAGATGTTAATTCAACTGGATTGAACGGTATCCATTTGTATAATACTGAAATCGACCTATAGTCATTGATAAGCGTGGTTGCAAGCACAAGGATTTATTTGGAGCTAACCCATATCAAGGGAAGAATTTGCAGCTGGTTATTTAGTTTCATTCTGAATTCGAAAGTCATCTAGATAGTTTCTATATCATCGTTATCAAGGACCACCAAAAGAAATCTAATGGAAAGTAAAGAGAGTAAAAAAAACCAAAAAAAACAAAAAAACTTAGACATTTAGTGAATCAACCTTTCTGTCATCAATACCAGATCTCGTGTAGGACATTTCTATCGTTTTTTATTTTATGAGGTAATCGAAAATCGAATAAGAAGATTTTAGCCGTCAGCTCCAGTAAATAGGTCTACACTTTTGCAATGATGACTGTAAGGACAACTGAAGGACTGCTTGACTAATAACAGGAATTTCGTCTGTGCTGCTTCACACAGAACTATGAAAACGTTTTCTTGATTGTTGCGAATAATAGATTCATGCAGGTCCCATCGTTATCGTGGTCTCACTATGATAGAAAGAAAAGGGCACTTTTGACTTTGTGCTTTCGGCAACCGTAGAAAAGTAAAAGATAGTCAATTATCATTCTAGCTGAGGGTTACATAATACTGATGTTGTGGAACGATGGGAAACTAGTTTGGGAAGGAATACCTGTCTAATATCAAAGTAGCAAACAAACGAATAAACAATCTCTGAATGCAACTGACGTGGAGAGATAAGTTCCCTAGTACAAAACTGACATTTTTTCTAGATCTTTAGTTCACTACCTTTTGAACATAAATTTCAGTCTTCTGTTTCACACACCCATTTCTCAGGGTTTCCTTATTCTTAGATAGATTGGCCTGAACTTCTCTTTTTCTTATGATGACTAGATCGATTTTTAAAACTGATTTTGTTTTTTCATATTTATTATGATAAACTCCAGGTGAGAGATGCTATCGAAACGAAATGAATCATTGAGTTGAAGAACAGTATATGTGGAGGAGAACATGTATAGATTGTGGAGGAGGGGTTCTTTTCTTTTTTCCTGAAAATTGGTTCGATAGATAATCATCTCAGCGGATGTTTTTCTGAATGATCCCCAAAATTTGTTTATCAAAATACTTTTTTTGTTTACATGTGTGTTTGTTTGTTAATATGATTGTTTGTGTTTCCGTCTGACTTCTTGAAATGATTCATTAAATGGCCATTTTATCAACTGTTTATTCTCTTCTATCATCTGCAGCAACAAACAAACAATGCATGGGAGGTGTGTCCACGCCCAACTGAATTACGTCATACTCTAGAAAAATCCGCACGAAAGTTTTTGGAAAAATGCATGCATTTTTAAAAACTATTTTTACATGACATTTATAAACATACTCGGGCCAGATATGGGACTTTCTTAAACATATTACCCAGCTTGGATTTTTCTTTAGAAGTGGATTTCCTCTTCTTTCTTGTTTCACCCGCTGTTTTATTTCCTCACTGGCAATAGCAGATATTTTGTTCTAGGATTTCAATAGGAAGAGATTACGCTTTTGATTTTCGAATAAGCATTATAAATATAGAACCTGAAAGTGATTTTCGTCTAAGTATGTTCCAGTGTAATTTTACAACAAACATATACACACTCACACATGTATACACACACTCACATGTATACACACACTCACATGTATACACACACTCACATAGATGTATAGATCATGAGATCATATTAAAAAAACATTTGGAGTTGATGCAAAAGTATGATGCAGGGTCGAACTAATCGTTCATACTCCTTGACTTGAAAAGGTTTTTCATTTGCGTTGACTTCAAAATGTTTAAAATAACCTGTTAGGGTTAATCTGGAACTGACTCATTAAATCCACAAACCTAGCAATTTCTTGTTACGGAAGTACCCCCGGCCGTTGACTACTGGCTTTAACTTTGCCTAACATTGATATATCTGTTCAATACCTTACCTAGACTCGTTTAGGAAATTACAGATCATTATGTCTGACATGATTTCTTTATGATATATCTAACATCTACAAAAAAATATTGGTAGATTTTTTGACGGTTCTTGTTAAAGTTTCCATCTGATGTTTTTGCGCCACCTTTGACAACATGACCTCAAGATGGCATATTGTAAAAACATACCTTTAAAATTAATACTATCTTAGTCCAAATATTTTCAGCATGTGAAAAATGAAAAGAAAGCAAAATTCATCACAATTGATCTTATCAAAAAATTAAAACAATTTGGGCTGTCGGTTTAAGAAGGATATATGGAGTAGAGCGACTGTTATGACTGTCTCCTCGCGCTTTGAAATTTTTGTCTTTTGAACTGTTTTAGATTTATGGGACAAGTTTCTCTAATAGGTCATCATACCCACAACAACTTTTGAAACCACTTATCAAAATCTTTATTCGCCTTAATTATCTTAAAAAGACTTTCATTTCCGTGATTTTCTCTGAAAACATTGTCTGAAGACGACTCTTTGAACATATAAGGAAAGGACATAAATAAATAAATTGTGAACTATTTTCCAGCGAATGTGTCTACACGCACTCAATCGACCGTGAACATCTGTATTTGGAAATTACCGATAAGAAATTTACGAACGTAGAACCAATTGAAACGAGTGTTCATATCAGAACGACAGGCTGGGAGAAGGTTAAGTTTTCTGAAAAAAAAACAAACAATGTTTGGGAGTTACTTGAAGTACAGATGTCAGAATGCCAGAACTATAGTATCCCCCACGCATGAACGCGTTAAAAATAGGAAATAAATGGAATGGAATTTTGCCATCTGTTTCTATTCGACTGTTCAAATTACAATGAAGAATTTATCTGTAGATCACAACATTTTACTGCTTATCAACAATTTTATTGAATATTTTTATAGGTTCTATTTCCTCTTCTCTTTGCAGAAATCACATAAATGATGGATGTGACAAACGAAATCTTTAGTCTTCTTGCTGGTCGCAATTGGTGGTAGGAGAGAGTCTACACTCACAATGTATCTAGTCGTTATTCTCGCTGTTTTGTCGTTTGGAAACTGTCGGTATATTATCGGTAAGTCGAAAAAAATTATTTGTGTTTTCCGTTAACCTCTTTTTTTGTATGACTTCAAATTGCATGGAATTTAGAACAACCTGGTCTGCATAAAGTGGACGAAAAAGATGAATTTATTATCGAGCAGCCTGGATTACACAAAAGAGAAGCCTGGGTCCAATATAAATCACGTGATGCTCAACCTGGTTTACATAAAGTAGATCCTGTTGAATTAGTTTTTCAAGACCAACGCATGTTATATAGTGGTGACGTCCCACATGGTTTGCACAGAAGAGAAATGTTCGACCAACCTGGCATACACAAAAACTCTTTGGAGGATCAGTCCGGTTTGCACAGAAGGGGAATGTACAACCAACCTGGCATACACAAAAACGCATTCCGCGACCAACCTGGTTTACATAAAAAGGAATTGCTTGGCCAACACGGATTACGCAAAAGGGAATTGTTAGACCAACCCGGCATACATAAAAACGCATTCTACGACCAACCTGGTTTACATAAAAAAGAAATGTTTGGCCAACCCGGCTTACACAAAAGGGAATTGTTTGGCCAACCCGGATTACACAAAAGGGAATTCTACAACCAACCTGGTTTACATAAAAAGTAATTCGATGGGTGAAAGAAAATCATTTGAACAACTCCATTTAAACAAAAATAAACTTGACGATCAGCCTGCTGTGTTTCATAAGCTTTGCTGATTTCATGTTTAACTTGAAAGCCCGTTGGAATTGAAGGATTTTTAAACTAGGTTTTGCTCATAAGATGCAATCAAGTTTGCAGTCAAAACTTTCTTGTATCTGTTTGTTTAAACAAGTCAAATATTACCTAATATCTCATTCTTTCAAAAACAAAAATAACAGATTTGAAGATAGTATGATCGCATCTCGTGAGATAAACACACATTATAAATACGAAGATATTTTTTCATCCTTGTAACTCAAAAAGTTAACAAAACTTTAGGATAAGAATTTTTGTCTCTTGAGACCTCTATTTACTACAAGAAATTTCCCGATGAAAGGTATTCTTTGCAGTTCGAGCATGGGTAGATTAAAAATGGTATGACCGCTGTACAACACATCGAAGGAAAACCATATAAGATTCTCTTCCGGACTTTACAAAACGAGAAGGAAATTTATAAAATAAAATAAATGTGTCTGCACGCACTCGATCAACTTTGCAGAACGAGAATTTATTTTTCATTTCTTGTTGACAGCCATGTTTATTTTTGTCGCTCCTGGTCAGGTGCTTTGAAACAGAGGTTAGACAGACTCACTTAAAATTTAGCTTCATTACACAAGGATCGATGTTTCTTCAGAAGTGTTGGAATACATCAACATTGTTCCATTGCATTCCAGAGTAATAAAAGTTTTTTTTATCTTGTCATATGCTTAACCAAATAACTCAGTGTATTGAATCAGTGTTCATTATTTGATGAAAATAATTTTAATTGATTAGAATGAACTGCAGTCATAATATACATCTAGATCGTCAACCTCAGGATACTTCCTAAAAGGAAATCTATGCCGAGCTTAGAATACAACACGTAGCTTAGAATACAACACGTAGCTTAGGATATGAATGACACAAAAAGACTGTGTGTTTGAACAACTTCATGAAACTCAAATTTAGTCTTCAAATAAGAACGAAAAAGTAATAATTGAGACTTCCAAAGGCTAACAGGATAAAAACTACCAATCAACATGGTTGGTAAAAAGAACGGATCAAAATATGGTTGGATTTCACTATTGTTAATAAAAGACATCAAAATATTCTTTCACTTCACTATCGATGACGTGTCAGGCCATATCCTCTGAATTTTGTGTTTTTGTTGTTTTTGCACAGCGTCTTGTTTCCATGTTGTTCATAGCTACAACGAACGTCTCTGAGAAAACGCATAAATGAACAGGAAGGAATGGGAAAGTGATACACGGAAAGCAATTTCGAACGTCAACACTGAAAGACGCATCCATTGGCTTTCTTTTTTGTAATGGATGATATAAAATAATTTGTTTGAGCTAAATGTTCAGTATGAAGTGTTTTAACTGAAGAAGTGAATAAGGTGAATAAACGTTGGTCTCCTCATGAAGATGAAGGTATTGAGCGAATAATCCTTGACGTTAATCACATCACTTTCTATCTTTACAAATTGTTTTCAAACCGGAATAACAACGTCATCATGTCATAATATTGAGGGTCAACATTTCTTGACCTTCATTATGATGAACGCAATATACCATTGAAATAGTAAATAGTAAAATAGTAAATTGAAGTAGTAAAGATGGAAAAAACAAAAACAAAATATATTATTGAAATTAGAAACGCGTCAATGTTGTTTATAAAGATCGAAAGTGACGTCATTCATGAAAGGTCTATTAAATTTAATTTTATGGATTGTTGTGAAGGAAACAGATTTTCATGCAATTGCCACATAAACACAATACGTTTTCAAAAATCAAAAAGTTTTGATGCGGAAACAAAATGAAACATAATAAGCACGTTCGAACAAATGAAAAATATGTTTCTGTCGTTCCACCTGAATATTGTTTTCATGAGATTGCCGCAGGAAACCCGAGGTATTGGGTTTTTCGCTTGAAATGTTTCGCTTTTTCTTTGGATACATTTGCAAAGCTTTTAGCTTGGCAATGGGTAGGTAGTTTGAGTTGATAGCCAAGATGTTTATTTCATGAAGAATAGGGGGTAGAATCAACTTAGTACTCAGCACAAAAACATGTTTAAAGGAACCTTAACGTTTTTCTTTCTTTTTTTTTTATAGTTTTACGATTTCATCATTCGTGTTAGTGTTATTTTGATGATATGGGTATATACCATAACATTATGGCTGCCGGAGACTGGACACTATATAAGAAGTGTCGATAACAAATATGATCAAAAGGTACTTGTAGAAAAAGAAGAAGTGACGAACAGCAATAAAAATGTGGGAGCGTTGAGAAGTAAAAACTGCTTAGAAGGTAGCAATCATGTTGACGACGGACAAGTTGAATTAACTGTTCGATTAACGCTCAGTAACAAACATTTGATCGATCAGTTGCTCTGCAGTCTTGTGCATTCTGCTGCTGTGTTTTGGAACCCTAGGTTTGGTCCTTGGCATATTGTGTTAGACGAAAACGACAAACACAATCACATATTTGTTAAAGCACTGACCAAAACTAGTCTACCTTACGTAATTCGTGTGACTTATGAAAAGGATGTTAATTTTTCGGAGTTGTATAAACCTAATAAACTTCCACCAATCAGAATAGGTTATCTGCAACAGCTCTATTCCAGTTTCTTTATGGATTTGTACACAAGCGCATGCGTGATTGCATGGTGTGACACCGATGTTGTTTTCTCGCAACCAGTCCTCAATGAAACGATCATGCGCAATGGAAAGTTGGTTGTTAAAGGTTTCAGTGATTTCAAATCTATTCTTCGAAAAACATGGAATAGTGGCACTAAGATGGCGTTAGGTTTATCAACAGTGTCGGATTTCATGTCTTACTTTCCTGTGTATGTTTTTCCTGATACTATCAAGAACTGTCGAGGTTACATTATGAGGTTACATAACGTCACCAATTTCAATGAAGCGTTCGTGAAATTTACAAGAGAGCCGATAAGCCCTGTCAATATCATTATGAGTTACGCTTACTATTTCGAAAGAGATCGTTATGATTGGCATATAGATATTGGTAACCATGACATCAACGAGTACAATAAAATATATCTGCAGAATAATCCCATTTTTGTTTCAGATACATTACCAGAAATGCATTACTCGATTCATGGAACACATTATCATTTCGCTAACGGTAAAGTCTTGTTTTTAGCTGTGTGCTTTTATATTGAGAGCCACTATCCTGCTATATCAAGAAGGTGCTTGAAACATATTTCAGGAATGGATAATAGATTTCCATTTGACTTCGAAGTGCGGATTCACCATTGGGATACATGGTGTAACGAACACGGAAGACCTTTGTGTCAACAACTCCTTAAGGATTATCATAAAAAGATCGACCATGTACAATCAATCACTGGTGACTTAGTATCTCCAAAGAGATTGAAAACAGTAGAAGACGTACTTGAAAATCACTTTCTGAAGAAGTGCGGGAATTTTGCTTCATTGTTTTCGTCCAGCACAACCAACTAAAACGATGACAGATTATCAAAATTGATGCTACCAATTCCTTGCATCAATTACATGACTTGTTAGGGTACTTTAAGGGAAGAAACTTTCGCGAATTTGGGTCATTTTCGCGAAAGTTAAATCCGCGAAAAAAACTAGAATCTAGCATTTGCGAAAGTTTATTCTCGCGAAAAAGACCTTTTTCTACAACTCGCAGAAAAAAATTGAAATGAAAGTTACAAATTGCAAAAACTTAATCAATTTCAATAATGATTTTGAATGTTCTCCTTTTCCTGTCGACTCGCTCTGAACATATTTCCTATGTCATGATATTTTCCTTGTTTTGGCCGTTTTTTATCTTTCGAGGTGGTGCCTTTGACGGTTCGTGAACGGGACTAGCTTTGAGAACTAGAAAAGAACCGATGACTTCTTCTTCCTTTGGTTCGCAATATTTCTCTTCAACCAATTTCTGATAACGACTAAGTATCATATGAATTTTAATAGTAGCTAGCTTGACGGTTACTTTACAGGGAATCTCAAGGCCACCTTGATATAGCGGTGATCGGCGATAATTTTTAGAAGTAAGAACCAAGCTAATGTTTTTTTTTGTTTTTGGTCAGCGCCGTGAGGTAGCTGATCTTTCATTTACTCGTGTCTGTCAGTCAGTGTGTGATGCTACAGTACTTTACGCCCGCTTTAACGCCCATCATTGGTAACTTTCAATTTTGCAGTACAAACTCGGAAAGTTTAAAGCACGACATTTATTTTTGGAAAAAAGAATCGCCAGTTAGTAACAATTTAAGTATACTACAATACAAACACGGTTCACTTCACATAAATGAATAAATAAATTATTCATTTCAATGCGCCTTTTCCCACCCTTAATTTTGATGTAGTGTATTCTGGGAGCGAAACGCTGCTAGAACTTTAAGTCAACAAGGAGCAAAAATCAGTCGAATTAGTCTTTTGCAGATAATATAAAAACAACATAACTTGAAGTATATTGAATCGAGACGTTTACAACCACGTATCCCATGTATTTGACGGGAGACAAATTTATCAAGGAGAAAGAAAAAGTCAGGCAAGTTGCATAGATTATTTATTATATGTAAGTTGTGCAAATTATGTTTTCCTTTTTCCCTTGCTGAATTTTTCAATTTTATTACATTATGCCCTGTAAGGACTTCACTGTAAACTGAAATTTTAAAGACCAAAAAGTTCCTGTAAAAGGAATTGAGAAAATTGATGTTTCGCATTTATAAGTATGGAAATGATCCTTATTAAAGGATGGTTTGCCAACAAAATATACGACTTTCAGTTCAAAACTTCTTATTACCTCGTTTGTTAGCTACAACACTGTTTTGTGTATTAAGACTTTCAAAGATCTAGTTCAAGAAGGCAGTTATTTGTTTGAATTCATTTTTGGTTTCATGAAATTATAATTAAAAACATTTTTTTTTTCGAAACGCGTGACAGCTCACGCATGTATAATTCTTTTGTCTTTAATAAATTTAATTTCTGGTGTTTTATGATTAGACCCTTTTTACACTAACTTATCATTTTAACATATTTTATTGTTTATGCCTGTTTTCCATCAGTGAGATATAAACAAACACAAGCCTGAAAGAACTTTGTAGTAACTTTTCATAACTTTAAGTACAATTGCTGCTACCGTTTTGCGCCATCTGGCTCTTGTAATAATTAGAAAATATAATAAGAATTATTTCAGATATTCTTTAACCAGATAAGAAGAAAAAATTTTCTGATGAATTTCCATGAATGAAAATTCATTTTACCTTACTAGCTAGTAGTTTCCACTATAAATGCGCCCGTAACAGGCTCTAGACATGATCAAAACACTTTCGTGTGCTGTGTATTAGGTTATGATATGCCACATTTCTTTCACGGAGAATTATTTAAGTAGAAACGGCTACTTTCTCGCGCCGAAATAATCCACCTCAACTTTTCAAAACAATGTGCTACCTCAAATCCAATTCACTTTTGGATTATTCCGATAACTATCCAGTGGAAGAATAATCCAAGACTTCGGCATTTGCTAAAGTTTGGCAAGTAACTCACGTTGGCTATATTGATTATTAAAGTATAATACACCTTTCCCGAATTCATGTTTATATACTATATTTTGGCTGAGTTGTCTATACTGGCCTCGTCTCTGTGCTTATAATTACCGAAAACTTTCCCACTTGCGGTTTGTTAATGATCAAAACCTATAACTTAATGAATGCCAGATAACAAAAGAGTACATCAAAACGAGGCCCGTATGGACAATATAGCAAAAAACAACATATAAAAACGAATTCGGGAAAGGTGTATAGGGAGACGCATTCTTGTGGAAACAATTACCGTAAACGCTCTAATAAGCGCCCACTCTCTAATAAGCGCCCCTCTCTAATAAGCGCCCACCTTAAAATCCAAAAAATTGAATAAGCGCCCACTCTCTAATAAGCGCCCCCTACGTGGCAGAGGGCGTTTATTAGAAATCTTTTACTATACAGGGGGCGCTTATTCACGATTGTAACGTAAGTGGAGATCGTGTTTAAAATCGTCGTGGTGCCGCGGAGATTTGTTGTTTTAGGCCGACGCTCCATATGCATTACCATCACAGCCTAAGTGACAACATCATCTATTTTCCAGACCTAACTTTTAATCAAAGAAACTTAAAATTCTATAGATATACTTCTAATTTTCCGATGTTCTTTTATGTCAAATATGTTTTCTTAATGACAATAGTCGTTAATATACTCAATGTTTCTTACGATAAAGAGAAAATAGCAAAGTAACTATCGTCTTCGAAATATTGTTGATGCAGAACTTCCTTCACCACATGTGTGCGTGGGTGCATAGTCATTTGACTTTGCTTTGACTATGATGGTGGGTGCTATCATTATGTACATCACCTTGCAGTCCGTTGGTCTGAGTGAGTACTGTAATTGTGTGCTGGATAGTACCTTATTGTTCTTATTTTTGTGTAATTTAAAACATTGGTCTGTGGCAGATTTTTCGTTGCTGTTGTTTTCATCCATATTTTACTGTTCTTCCTTCCTCCAAGAACAAAAAAATATAAGAAGAAAAGAAACATAAGTGTGCAGCTTCGACCGCACCACAATAATGGCTTGTGCAGCTTTGTCGCACCAAAGTATTATAAACGTACTTAAATAGTACCTGTGCTTTTGCACCTTAATAGCTTGTGCAGTTTTGCACCAAATTAACTTACACTCTAAAGTATATTTTGTGCAGTGTCTTGCACACCAAATAGCTTGTACAGCTTTGTTGTACCAAAATTATATATATATCTTCTTAGTTAACATATTTTCCTGTGCTGTGTTGCGAGACTTGGTTATTGGAATTCATTTGACATAGATTTAATTGTGTAAATGAAGGTGACCTCCTTTACAAGTCATTGAATAAAGATACATATACATTTACTTTAAAGGAAGAAAGCGTTTGCAGAAGAAAGCTTTGTGGATCGGCTGAACCGCAAAATTTCTGCATTTTGCGGGAAAAATCTTTTGCGGTTCGTGGAAATGAATCCTTTTTGCGGGAATGAACTTTCGCGGTTCCTCAGTTTACATTTTTTTTTGCAAGAAAAAAATTTTGCGCTTGTTAAACGAGAGTACCTTAGAAGGGAAAATTTCGTCAGGGAAGTTGTTTCTTTATAGACATGATTGCATCGAGAGGAAATGATTGCATTAAAAGGGTAGATTAACGCCATTTTCTAGTTGTTCTTTTGATATTTACTACAGTTAGTAAACAAACTCACTGACATTCGAATTTGTGTTCTATTGTAATTTTTATATCTCTCAGATTCGCTCTCCTCCATTATTATGCATTTTTGTCAGTGTCATTCATACTAGACAAAGAAAAATTCATGGGTTGGAGAATTTAAGACAGAAAAACTTCACTAGGCAAACATAGTTTAATTTTTCGTCGGAGAAAATATTTCACAACTTTTAGCTTGAACAGCGAAATTAAAATGCCATGAAATTCAATTTTGCCGAAAAAATCCCTCGAAATTCTCACGAAATAAAGTAGATCAAATCACTTATTGAAATTGGAGTCAACGAACTTCTACAAACAGGCTTTTAGGTAGGAGGAATTTGTCTTGTAATAATTAACGAACTTGGGATTATTTTGAAAATTTTGCGGGAAAAAACTTTTGCGGTTTACCAATATTACAATATTTTGTGGGAATAAACTTTTGCGATTCGAACCAAAACTGCAAAAACTGCAAAACTTTCTTCCGCAAACACTTTCTTCCTTTAGAATTTATTTTCCAGACCTTAAGTGCCAATCCTACAGATTAAAATTTTCCCATGTTATTTTCTGTTAGATGTCTTTTTAATGACAAAAGTTATTGATATACTCAGTATTTCTTATCACAAGGAGAAATATTGTTTGTGCATTACTTTCATTCACCGGATCACTTTGTTTTGTATCACGTATACTTTTGGTCTGAGTGATTACTTTATTGTGTGCTGAATAGTAGTTGATTTCTCTTTCTGTTCAAATTAGAGCAGTGATCCCTTTCCAGCTGTTGCTGTTTTATGTATATTTTTGAGTTCTCCCTTTCTCGAAGAAATAAAACATAGAAGAAAAGAAACACGTGCAGCTTTGACCGCACAACAATAATAGCTTGTGCAGCTTTGTTGCAACAAAGTATTGTACACATACTTAAATACAGGGTGTGTCTCGAAAATCAGGAAAAAAACTATGTTTGACAGGAAGATTCTGGAAAGTCAGGGAATGTCAGGGGGAAAAAGTTTCTTTACCATTTAGGTCAGGGAAAGTCAGGGAACACTTTCATAAGACTGTAACAGTGTCTATTACTGACTTTGTTCAATGATAATTTTGCTTACCCAATCATCTATCAATATTTTTTTTCTTTGTTTCAGAGTTAACTAACATGTTTTTATGAAATGTTTTATCCCTTCTCTAGCCTGTAAATTGATACTTCAGAATGTGTAATCTTGACTCTGTGGCAGTTTTAGTAGGCAATAAAGTCAGGGAAAACAGGGTGTTTTAAAAGAAAAGTCAGGGAAAACGATACCTTTTTTACTCCTTAAAGTCAGGAAAGGTCAGGGAAAATATTTTGGGAAAAGTGCGCTACGAACCCTGCAAATAATACTTTGCACCAAATTAACTTACAGTGTGCTGCACCAAATAGCATTGAACAGCTTTGTTGTACACCAAAGTACTATGTATATATAATATATACTATTCATGTAGATTCTTATCTCTTTTCTGAAAGTGCTTGACAGTCAGTTTTTTCAGTTAGCTGATGAATCCGTGAAGGAAGAAACTTAAAGTTCTAACAAAAATAGTTTTCTTCTTTTCATCCGTTTATAAGTATATACTTATATATACTTTTAGTAGGCATATTATCCTGTGCTTTGTTCAGAGACTTGCTTATGTCATTTAAATTGAAAAAACTTGTTCAAAGTTCTTTTTACCATCCATCCAAAAACTGGTTACCGATACGTACTTGTAATCAGTTTGCTAGCTTATCAGTAGGTCATTGTTATTTATTTGGTTTTATTGTGAATGAAAGGTGACCGCCTTTTGAACAAGGGCACATATTTTATAGTCCCAGATTTGCCAGATAATGTTTCCATGCTAGATTAAAATAAAATTGATTTATCTTGAATATGATTATAGCTTCCTAGATAAGTTAGTATCTCTGGCTTTGCTGATGTTTTCATAGATAGAGCTCAAAAAGTTGATTAACAAGTCTTTTTACAGTTTTTGAAAATTTCCTCTCCTTTTGCTGATATTTCAATTTAAAAATATCAAATTATGCAATGCATAATTATGATGTAATAGGAGAGTGTGGTTTTGATGTGTGTAACTTTTGAACTACTAAGTATTCTTAGTTCATACTTCATCATATCATTTCACTTAGAATTCTTTATCCATTTACTAATGTAAAAAGATGTAATATTCATTAAAAGCGATGAGAAATTTTAACTACTCACTTATTACATCATAATTATGCAATGCATAAATCAAATCTAAGATGTTGAAATTGAGATATCTCGAAAACCACAAAGAATTATAAAAAACTGTAAAGAGACTTGTTAATCAACTTTTAGAGCTCTATTGTGTCCCAAAAAATAACTTTTCATCACAGGATCCCTTTAAAATGCTAGCTATAAAACGGTAACATAATTCTTTTACATCAAAAGTGTTAATGTTCCTATGTTTCCCAAACAAAATTCTATAAAATAGTATATATTTAACTTGTACAGTAGAATAGTCTAGAATATAATAGAATAGTTATATGTAAGTTAAAATGTGAAATTAAGGAAACTTCTATCTTTTATAGAACTGTACTTTTGAAAGTACACATCCAGAAGTTATAAATGTTGATCAGTCAAACATTTTTCCATTTTGACCTTCAGGCCTTCAGTCCTGATAGTGCCTTCTTGTTTTTTGCCAATATCATGTGCATTACAAGGATATTCGATTGATTAACAATAGTTTCGTACAAAAAGGAAGATTACGAATTCCCTGACTAATGGCTATAACACAAATTACGTATACATTGAATTAAGATTTACAATCGTGTTTGTGCCATGAAGCTCTTGTTAGAATTTATATCTATACGCAACCAAGAAGCGGGTAAAAAAATAAAAGCGTTTAAAAGCTGATTTAATAACTGTATTTCAAAATCATATTAAGTAAAGTTCAAAAAAGAAGGAAATTTCCTATGATAAACTTTTTCTTGATGAAATAGCTCTAAGGTAACAAATTTCTTCTTTCTTTTTGACATTTCTTCATCCAGTACGGCTGCCGTCCGTTTACAGTTTGTAAAACATTCGAATTTTGCTGGTACAACAAGCCCTACTTCACGTTTCCGTTTGCCTATCACGGTTACTTTGATAAAATTTTCCTTGCTGTTGTTAAGAAAATGATAAAGAAGGCTAGAAAGTTCAATTGGTACGTGTCCAACCAGCTCTTTCTCTTTATTTTCGGTAGTTTTGTAAATTCCTATGGCATGTCTATCGTATTCTAACGCTTCTCCTCTTTTGTCATGGTTTTTGCATCAAGTTCTTCTTGAAGGTACGGGTTCCATGTAGTTTTATACACATGATGTCCTCTTATAAGACTTCTAAATTTGATTCTGTGCATGACTCTAAACTTATCCACTTGTTGAATTCGAGCCATCTTATGTTTCTTGAATATGATTTTGAAAAGTGTTATTAGATTCACCAAATGACACTAGAATATTTGAATTCACTTACATTCGAATAACGTGATTCGAAACAGGCAATGGAATTTGTATCAAATGTTTTGCGAACGATTTTTGTGTACTGCATAATGGAGTACGAAAACCAAGCAACTTCCCAAAAGGGAGGAAAAATAAAAGCATACACAATGAACTTTAAGAAGCAGGTTATCAAATACGCCCAAGAGACTTCAATAAAAAAAAGTGCTGAAAAATTCAAAGTTGATCGTAAAAGAGTACGAGAGTGGTTGTCCAAGAAAGATAAAATATGTGCAACAAATTTAAATCGTAAGCGTGTCGATGGTGGGGGCCGTAAAATACGAAGTGCAGAATTGGAAGAAGAAATCTTGAGGTGGATATTTGAGCGCAGAGCAAAAATGCTGTGGGTGTCTCGTAAGCTAATCATGATAAAAGCGAAAGCTATTCACGATGAAACAAATGAAGAAAACACAGCTTTGAGGGATGCGTTTGTTGCAAGTGAAGGATGGTTACAAAAATTTATGAAAAGAAACAACCTTTCTAATAGGTGAGTTTTTTATGATGATCTTTTTCATTTCATAAATTACGTTCATTGAAATTCGAAAAAAAATCAAAATTATTTGGGTCTACGGGCTCTTCTACGGCTGCTTTCTGGTTACATAGCGGTGCTGCTATAAAGAAAAAACACCCATTTAGAACGAGGGTGAATACCCTGATTAAAATATTATTACATTACTCAATATCACTTTCATTGTTTTGTCTTCTCCACAGGCGCAAGACATCAACAGCACAAAAGGACCCTGCTCAATTAATCAATAAGCTTGTAGCGTATATAATGCATGTAAGAAGATTGACTCGATCACAAGAATTCAATGCTGATGGTATTTTATCAATGGAGGAGACTCCTGTGTGGGCCGACATGGTTGGAAATACGACAGTTAATCGGAAAGGTTCAAAGGATGTTGTTCTCAAGTCTACTGGTAATGAGAAAGTCTGTGTCAGTGTCTGTTTAACAGCTAAGGCAGATGGCACAAAACTTAAACCTTTTATCGTGTTTGCAGGAGCAAAGCGCGAATCCCTCGACATTGAATTCAAATCTAAGTGTGTAGTAAGATCATCGGCAAATGGTTGGATGAATGAGGATCTAACACTCGATTGGTGTAACAAAGTTGTGGGAGCATTTTCGTTTGGCAAGCGTCTATTAGCTTGGGATACGTTTGAGGCACACATGACTGAGTCAGTGAAGAAAAGGCTTAAAGAAATCAAAGTTGACAGTGCGTTGATTCCGGGTGGTTGCACCAAATACATCCAAGCTCCAGATGTCTATTGGAATAAGCCATTTAAAAACTTCATCACAGAGTTTTACGACGAATGGCTCGCAAATGGGGTTCATCAATTTACCGAATCCGGAAATATGAAACCTGCTCCAAGGAAGCTGGTAGTTACATGGATCATAGACGCCTGGCAAAAAATCACAAAGGAACAGATCATTGCTTCTTTTAAAGGCTGTGCTCTCAACATCATAACAGACGGAAGTGAGGATGGATTGATTCATTGCCTTAAAGAAAACCAACCCTGCTCCATTGGGAGAGATACGTTGAAGAATCAAACAAGCCTGTTATTCAATGACGAGCTTCACGATGACCCATTCTCACCAACCGATTCCGACGTTGAAGAAGCCAATGTCGACTTTAACCTGCTTGACGATGACTTGGATGAAGATGATTTTGTAACGATTGATTAACGAACTTTTATGCGAAACAAAAATATTCTAGAACATCAAACGTGTAGTTTTCAAATAAGCGCCCCTCTCCAATAAGCGCCCACCCTAATATCTCAAAAATTAAATAAGCGCCCAGGGCGCTTATTAGAGCGTTTACGGTATTTAGAAATACGCAAGTTACGAATTAATTAGAAATTTTCATTGGGAATAAATAAATAGAATGAAACCATAATATCTTTTCTTTTTTTAAAAAAAACTCTTTCTTCTGAACAATAAACAAAGCTTCTTTCCAAAAGCAACAAAAGAATATATTATGTCAGTGTTGATGAACCTTATAATAAAAATTAAGTTTTCCAATAATACTTTCACATAATAAACGTTTTTTCTATAAATAACGAAACAAAATTTTAGCGGTCCTTATATTAACAAAAGAATATTTCACTAGTCCTTCTTAAATGTCAGTATGTTGCACAACCTTTGCGACAACCCTTTTTTTCGTGTAATGAAAATCGTAATTTTCCATTTCCAATATTGCTTCTTCGAGATCGGTGCTTGGAAGATGCAAACTTTCAATAACGTTCGGAAACATTGTTAACGTTATCTGTTGACCTAGTTTTTGATGTTGATGTCTATTCACACTAGGGTCATTCCTTTCACTTACAATAACAGCCCTATAATGAACAGATGAATTACTCCAGCTGCTGATACTCAATATGGGTTTTGGCAGTATTTTCATTGGGAAAATGAAATCTACAATACTGATTACCATTAAGACGACGAAAACGTAAATTGATCAAGAGAAGACACATTCAATTATGACACGTTAGAGTGCTTGCGTAATCGCAGCATACTGACATTTGATTTACCTTATTAGGTAATATTTTATTTTATGATAATTGATAAAAAAAGGCGTTTGTTTAAAAAATATTTCATATCTGTATGTACTCGTACTGAAGATGGCTGTTGTCAGCCGAAAGCTTTAATACATGAACGTGTCATAATTGAATGTGTCTTCTACTGATCAATTTACGTTTTCGTCGTCTTAATGTTTCAATATATGCTTGTTGTTGTTTTACAAAATAATGGCTCCTGGATTCGTTTTCAAAATTGGCTTAGTCGCATGAATGGTATGTCAACATGTTTATAAAAGTTATCAGTTTGGTTTTTCTGTTCCTGGTTCGATTACGTTTCCCTAAGGGTAAGTCCATTATTAGTATCATACGTGAGAGATATGGTAACGAAGTTGTGCGCCAAGTCCAAAGTTTGGAGAAGACTGATTTTCGCCTTCGCAAGTGTGAATTGGACTTAGACTTTCTGGAAACATGTCAGAAAAATCACATCATTCCAAAGTTCTTGAACTTTCGCCTCAGTAACAAATACTTGCAGTCATCTACGGCATATAATATCTGTCAAAATCGTTTGCTCAAAGAAGAAATAAGTAACAAAATGTCTAGGTTACGCTTCTTGAAGAGAGAAATTAATCTGGTTGAATGGCTTAAAGCAAAAGTTGAATCGGATTGACTTTGGTCATGTTTGTTGCTTATTCCTCTGTCAAAATGATCATACATTAAAGAAGGTGTATAATACCCAAAACAAAAAGTTGTTAAACCTTGGAATTGTTGCTTCCGTTGCTGGTCATGATCCTGATGTCGTCAACAAAAATTTTTCGTCTGCCGTATTATCTGATGCTGAAAAGTCGTTACTTTGCAAGGGACTAAATTTTGCTGTTCCACCTAAAGACCTTAACTATTCTGATTATGTCGCTAATTTTGAATGTTTGTACCGTGACATTAAATCTCTTGAGATCAGCAATGATTCGAAGGATTTTTTAAAAGCTAGAATTAAGGATTGTGCTATTTCTTCGTTTCAGTCTTACAATAATAACAGAAAGCCTTCTAATTTGTCTAAAGAAGAGTGGAATGCTCTTCTTTCCTTAAGTAATTATTATTATTATTATTATTATTCATATTTATCCAGGTGTACAACTTCAGAAAATTTATAAAAATTCTGGTATCAACGTGTGACCTGACAAAAATAAATAAACAAAAAATGTTAATAAATATCACAAGAAATTTTTTTGTTATTTTTAATTTTTTACAGTATATACATTAGATAAAAAAGAGGGATTGGATTCATTTCACAGACACTCACGGAGACTATAGCCTATGACGATATCGAAGATAGAACCAGTAAACGAAAAGTCAAACTTAGACAAGAGTCAACAGGGGGTGAATCAGAAGTCGAAGCCCAAATCAACAAAGATGTAGGATTTTACATTGGCAATGAAATAGGGTAAACGAATAGAGTAACCCCCGAATTAAAGCTTTATACAAAATTGCGGGCCAAATCAAAACATACAATATCAAAAGTGGTGATTTTTAAGACCATTTCTAAATTTCAAAATACTCCTTTCTTTTGCTAAATCTGCAGGTAAGGAGTTAAAAACAAGTGTTCCTTGATAGTATGTGAGTTTTTTCCCAGATTCTGATCTTATTCTGGGTACAACCAATTTCAACTTATTCCCTCTTGTGTCAAAAGAATGATTTAACAATTTGTAATTAGAGGGTTCGTTACCAGCATTGATTTCCCTAAATACGTCAAGAGCAATCTTACGTTTGACTTGAGTAGACCACAACGCCCATGACTTCTTAGTACCAACAATTTGCTTTGCCCTTCCCTGTAACGACTCGAATTTCTCAGTCCAGGTATTACTCAGTCCACTCAATATTGGGTAACAGTAGAAGAACAATGGGTGTATCATTGAGTTGAAAATCGTCTCAGCTACATAAGGTGGAATTTTGTGGCGAATTTTTTTCAGCAGTTTGATTCGAGAGCCAATACGTTTGTATGTTCTTTGAAGATGGAGGTTCAAGTTGAGATGTGAGTCAAGCAGAACACCAAGATATTCGTACACATTTGGCTGATTTATTTCATTGTGGTTAATAACCATGTCAACATTTGCTTTAGGTGATTTGCTGGCAAAAAGCACGAATTCCGTCTTACCCTTTTTTGGGTTCAAAACCAAGCAGTTCTCTGTCATCCAATCGAAAATAAGATTGGCATCAGCATTGATCAAAGTTTCGAGTTCATTAAGTGATTTACTAGATATATATATAACTGTATCATCAGCATACATCAAAATACGACAATGTTTTAGCTGAGATGGAAGATCGTTGATAAGTAAAACAAATAGCAATGGCCCCAATATGGAGCCTTGGGGCACACCATGTGTAATTTTTTCATAATCGGAAAACTTACTATCAATGAAAACAGTTTGACTACGGTTGAAAAGGTAACTACTAATCCAATTAACTTCATCGCCAGTTATGCCATAGTAAGGTAGCTTTTGGAGTAAACAGCCATGGTGGACAGTGTAAAATGCCTTTTTCAAATCCATAAATAGAGCACCAGTGATTTTACTTTCATCCATACCCAGTCTGATATCATCAACTAATTTGCTTACTGCCTTACGAGTAGATCTCTTCCTGCGAAAACCGAACTGGTATTTGCTCAGTAGTTTATTGGATTCCAGATATTCAACTAATTGGTCATAAACAATACGTTCAATGACTTTTGACAGGACGTTTAGTATAGATATCGGACGGTAATTGTCTACATTCGATCGATCACCAGACTTATAGAGAGGTTTTATCTTTGCAATTTTTTCACAGCTAGGAAATGTCCCAGTTTCGAGGCATTTATTGATCAGGAACATAAGTGGTGCCGCCAGCTCGTTCGAAATGTCTTTGATGATTCTCCCTGGCAATGTGTCGATACCAGCCGCTTTTGATTTCTTAATTGATTTTAGCACTTTCAGTACTTGTTCAAGTGTCACAGGTTTGAATTTAAAAGATGCGTTTGATGGGTTTATATTATGTAGATAGTTTCGAATATTAAAAAGTTTCCAGGTAAGGTTGCGAGTTGATTTCATTAGATTTGTTCCGACTTTGGTAAAGAATAAACAAAATGCATTAGCAATTGTCTTGGTGTTAGATGTTACGGTGTCATTTATGCAGAAAGATTTACTAATGTTGGAAGAATCTTTGGTGGGATAACATGATTTTATTTGTTTCCAAAAACAACTAGGGTTTCCAGAAGATTCCTTCAATGTTTTTCGAATATGGTTAGCCTTGGCAGTTCGGACCATTTGAGTCACCATATTTCGGTGATGCTTGTAGTAATTCCAGTCTTCTGTGGAATTAGAACGTTTGAATCTACGCAGATAATGATCACGGGTGTGCATTTCATTTCTCAATTCCCTTGATAACCAGGGACTTGGCCTGCCACGAACTGACTTTTCGATAAGAGGTGCATGCTTATTAACTGTTACGGTTAAATATGATTTAAATAAGTTCCACGCTTGATTAAAATCTACACAATTTAGACAGTTTTCCCAAGTAAACGTCTTGACTTGATTATTCACAAGTCTGATAAAGGCAACTCCGTTGTTATTGTTGACAAAACAGTTTATCTGGAAAAAATTGAATTATTACTTAGTGATTTTAGTAAGTTTGATAAAATCAACATTCCATCTGGCAAAGAGCTTAATAATATCATTTCACAAGAACGTAAGGTTAGGGATTGTTTGAAGTCACTCTTAGATAAAGGGAGCATTGACAAAACTTTATATGATAAACTTGCTCCTACTGGCTCTAAATTTGGTATTTTGTATGGTTTGGGAAAAGCTCACAAGTCTTGTGTTAATGGTTCTCCTCCATTTAGGCCCATTTTGTCAGCCATCGGTACTCCTACCTATAATTTGGCCAAATTTCTGGTTCCTCTTTTGGCACCTTTAACGTGTAATGAATACACTGTTAAAGACTCGTTTTTATTTGCAGAGGAAATCAGAAACCAAAACAGCGATCTTTTCATGGCAAGCCTCGATGTTGAGTCTTTGTTTACCAACATCCCTCTGGATGAAACCATTAACATCTGTTGTGATGATTTATTTTCTGATTTTGACAAAGTTGATAATTTTTCTAAAGATGATTTTCGAAAGTTGCTGTCTATAGCCACGAAACAATCCTATTTTTGTTTTAATAATTCTTACTACTGACAGGTTGACGGTGTTGCTATGGGCTCTCCTCTGGGACCCAGTTTAGCTAATGCATTTTTATGTCATTATGAGAAAATATGGCTGGATAAATGTCCTAATGAGTTTAAACCTGTTTACTATAGAAGATATGTTGACGATGTTTTTGTTTTGTTCTCGTCTCCTGATCATGTCACCAAGTTTAAAGAGTACTTGAACAAACAGCACGCCAATATTTCTTTTACGTCTGAAGTTGAAAATAATGATTGTATTTCTTTTCTTGATGTTAAGGTTAGTCGTAGTAATAGTAAATTTATTACATCACTTTATCGGAAAGTTACTTTCAGTGGGGTCTATTCTAACTACAATAGTTTTATAGCTGATGAATATAAACATGGATTAGTGTTTTCGCTTTTATATCGTATTTTTCGCATTTCTTCTGACTTCAAAATTTTTCATGTCGAAGTTGCCAAATTGAAAGATATTCTTCTTAAGAATGAATACCCTCATAGTCTGCTCGATAGATGTATCAGATTGTTTCTTAATAAGGTTCTCATTCCTAGATCGATAAAATCCTCGGTTGATAAGAAAATGTTGCACTTGTATTTACCATATTTGGGAAACTTATCACTGAATATTCGTAGTAAGCTTGTTGAAGCGGTGCAAAGGTCTTCCAATATATGTGACCTTAGAGTTATTTTTAGTTCACAATCTTGTATGTCCTCGTTTTTTAGGTTCAAAGACCGTGTTCCTAAGTCCTTACTTTCAAATGTAGTGTACAGATTCACGTGAAGTAGCTGCAATGCTTCTTATTTTGGTAAGACCACTAGACATTTGAAGGTCAGAGCTTCTGAACACCTGGGCTTGTCCCCGTTAACGGGAAAGATAGTTAAGAACACACAGAACACAGCAGTTAAGGACCACTTATTATTTTGTAATTCTAGTTCTTCTTTTGATGATTTTCATGTCATTACATCTGCACGTAGTAACTATCTTTTTGAAATAAAAGAGAGCTTAATGATCTGTAAAGAAAAACCTATTCTCAACAAAAATATCTCTTCTGCTCCATTGTATTTATTCGACAAGTTCGGTTAATCAATCGTCTGAAGAGTGCTTGCGTAATCGCAGCATACTGACATTTGATTTACCTTATTGGGTAATATTTTATTTTATGATAATTGATAAAAAAGGCGTTTGTTTAAAAAATATTTCATATCTGTATGTACTCGTACTGAAGATGGCTGTTGTCAGCCGAAAGCTTTAATACATGAACGTGTCATAATTGAATGTGTCTTCTACTGATTACCATGTTTATCAACCCTTAAACAGTATGCTGAGTTACATGTTGTATGTCTCTGCACACTGTTAACCAAATCTGCATAATCATTTGCCACATTCTTAATTGCTTCATTATAAGAAACCTTAGATGGATGAAAATCTGGCTTTGTCCAATCATTTGGGTCAATTGGATTACAAGATGTCATGAGACCATCATGATAATCACAGATTCTTTTTTCAAATAGCAAACCTTTCTCAACTTTAGACTTCAAGAGCTCTATTTCTTCTTCATCTATATCAATTTTACTGTTAAGCTGTTTTTGGGCAATTTACCCTGCAACTGCTGCCTTTGAAAGTCCACACAAATCAGGATCAGATTTCAACTTTGCAAGGCCATGGCAGTGTATAGATCCCCTGTTAACAGTGAATTCATAACGAAACCAATGCCACAATGCACCAAGAGTCTTATATAGCCAGTGTCTGACAAATGCTTCCGTACGTTCTGTAAAAAACCAATCTAGTAAATGATGGTTGTTAACAATGTTTTCCCTAATTTCAGCTGATTTCAAGTCAAGCATATTTGAATTAGATAACAAAGAATGAAACTCTGGCCAGTGGAATTCTGCACAAGAAAGAGTCCAAAAAATAGTAGAAGTTCCCATTTGGCTAATGGTTGCCTTCAAATTATTTTTCTGTTGATACCAATATGAGTTTGTTCCACTCACATTTTTTGCGAAATAAACAATTTTGTTCATTAAAATTTTTAGCTGCATCTGTTGCAACCATTTCTTTCAATTCCTCTACTGAAAATAAATCTTCATCAGGTCTTTGATATAAGTAATAAGAACCTTGCTTAAGTAAACGTTTTTTATACAACATATTATATGCCCAAAAGGCAAACCTTGGATGTGCAGCAAATCTATAATTCCATCTACCTTCTTCAAATTCCGCAAATTTTATCAAGTGCTTCAGTTTCATAGAAAAACTTTCAGAGTCTTTAGTTGATATTTCCCTTCTATTACCATTAAAGGTTGGGTCTGCCTTACCATCAGGGAATAGACATGGAAAACACATTGTAGCCAAATAAGAAGTTTCAAACTCATTAAATGGGTTTTCATGATCTACTTCCATTACACATTGACTAAGAGTTTCTTGAAGGCGCTCTCTTTCATTAGGTTGATCTAAAGATGTTGGCACGAAACTTGATGTCTCAATTTCATTTTTTTCTATTTCAGTGTCTGGGTCACAAGTAGGACCTTCATCAATCTTATCAGAAGGAAATTCAATTTCATGTAAACTTACTTCAATACTTCCATCGATTGGAAGCATTTCAATTCTACTCATATAGATAGTTATATCATAATACTGTGGGTTATTGGCCACTAACCATCTCAAAGCAGATAGCACCTTTTCTCTGCGAACTTTAAATTCAAAACTACCTGAATGAGCAAATTTAACGATGGGTAAATCCTTAGGCAAAATAGGAAGTACATTAGCAATGTGTTGAACATTGTTTGGCAATGTAATAACATGGCCCTTATATCCAAGGTATCGTGCCCCAGGTTTTGTGTATATCAACATCACTGGAAATGCTCTACCAATCAGCATTTCTTCACATTGTGTTAATCCTTTCTGCTGTGAAGGAACCTTTGATGGGATCATATCATTTTCCATACTAATTTTTTTTGGAAACTTTTTGTCTTGTCTACAACGACCACAAATATATGTTAATTCTGATTTAAGAACCTTAGAACGCTTTCTTATCGGCCATGCCTCATGACAAATACAACACAACAAAATTTCCATTTCTAAGGACTTATGAAAGTGTTTTGCTTCTGCCTTTGCAGTTTTCTCATCAAATATTGTTGGGATTTCAGGCTGAGTCCTTATACTAAAATCTTCATCTGTTCCATGAACAATGACTTTACCATATTTTTTCACTGGTTCACAATTTTTACCCTTATTTTTCTTTTCTAGTTTAACTACACAACTTTTCCTCTTAGAAGAACAATTTTTATTTGTGGCTTCATAAGTAATTTTATCACATTGAATAGTATCAAGATTATCTTCCCTATTACTATCACTACCAATACAAAGTGCTTCAAATATTTCATCATTAAACTGAGAAGTTTTCATCTACATAAACCAAAAAAACCATCCATCTGGTATTTGCCTCATTGCATCTGGCAAACATTTAAATTCAATATTGAAATCTGAGAAATCATCAATAAATTCCCAATAAGTATTTCTCCTTACTAAACATGTAAAATGAATATTACTGCACCTGACCATGAAATACAATTCAAAAGTTCTGTTACCTAAGTAGATTTGTTCATGCAACGAAATGTTTCTAATTAATCCAGTACTGAATTCAATAAATAATACACTACTGAAGTAAGGTTGAAAAGCATTTACACAAGACTTTGAATTACAGGCTGAGCAAATGATTGAATCATTAAAATTCATTAAAATCTGCTCCCAATGTTCATTTTGATGATTTCTTATCATCAATTCTGTTATATAAAATACAAAGACTTCTGTATTAATCTCATTATTTCTGCAGCATTTTTCACATGTACCAATAATTTTAAACTTACTAACCAAGATCTGTTTTTGTACTTCTGATAGAAAACCAAAAACTCTTCGAGAAATATTTCTGAAAATTGGACATTACAATCCATAGGTCTTAGTGAAGTGCAAATTTCACGTAAATAAGACCATGCCACTTCTCGTATGGAAATCAAACTGAATGAATTCACTGAGCCCCTGTCAAGAGACATTAGCATACCAAACTGTCTCATAAAAATAGCCATTCTGTCTAAAAATTCATTACCACCACAAGAAATTGATGATAATCGTCCCAAAGTACTAACCCAAAATTCTAGAAAACAATCAATTGCACAAGAATATTTCCCAGGAATTTGCCTTGCTATATTCATGAAATGTAGCTTTGATCTTCGAATTCCCAAATTCTGGTGAGCTATATTATTTCTCTGCATAATGGATATTACTTACCGAAAAAAGCCACCCAACACAACAGGAACCAAAACCACGCGTGCCACAAAATAATTCCTAAGTTTAATTTTTTTTAACAGATCGTGGGACGAGGATGTTCTTCTTACAAATCACACTGCATCCTGCTGTTTAGCGGTCATAAAAGTAATTTATACCCGGGTGTGTTTAACCAGCGTGTTTTGGGACATCGACGCACAGTAAAATTTGAGCAATCGAGTTAAAATTCTGATCAACTCGAGATTTTTTGTGAACTCCTGCAAAAATACGCGCGCGCGGCAGTCTATAAAGCGCCCTAACGGGCGCAATTACGGATGGTAAATTGAAAATTAGGGTTTACTAGCCGCCAAGGCGGCGTCGCTCGCCGCCCATGTCCACCTGATCCGTATCACTGTATCAATAAATGTCAAATTTCCTTATAAACGGCTCGTACAACTTGTGTTCAACCAGAAGCAGATTCGAAGTCACCACCTCTGGTAAAACCAATCTTTTATCAGTGTAACAATCCACTCAAAACGTAGAGAGAGAAAACTTCAACTTTTTATTAGCTTTTGTTTTAAAAAAGTTACGCGCTCTAAATGGGTGCTATCAAACGTAAGGGGGAAATGGTTTCTCTTCTTAAAAAGATCACACGGGAGGAGAGAAAAAAAGGCACGTGCTAAATGAATAAAGTGAATAAAAAAGAACGTTCGATCTGATTAAAATAGATTAAAAGAAATCGATTAAAACAAATTAAGACAACTATTATGACAAAAGCAAAAAAAAATATTTTGTATCATGATACTCTTTTTTTACCTATCGGTTTTTAAACATTTCGATTGCTCGAAAAAATGTTCACCCGTCTCAGGCAGTCAGGCAAGGATACGTTAGGATACACTATTAAACCGCACATGCTGCCACGTTCTGCCACTGCTGCTTTATGTCCAAAACGTTTAATCAGTTAGTTTCTTTGTATTTAGTTGATGCATTGTTTTCAAAGCCAAGTCAACGTGGAATATAAAACTAACAATAATAATAAAAACAAAACGTTATTCCTATTAGTTCATCAGCCAAAAAAAGTCACGTTCGATTGGGATTATAGCAAATACATTTTTGCTCTGAACTCACGTCGCACACAAAAAAAGAAATAATTTCGCTCACAACTCAATCTACCATTTTGCGTGACTTACAAACAAACAAACAAACAGAGAATCGGCTATTAATATATAGACTAGCCGCCAAGGCGGCGTCGCTCGCCGCCCATGTTCAGCCTGCGTGGACTTCACGAAAAATAAAATTAAGGAATTGGCAACCGAAAGTGTTCCCATGTTGTAGAGCTCGAAAAACTGATCAAAAAAATGTATGGGATCGTTCCGCTACGATCAACCGTTACAGAGATATCATCGTTCAAAGATTTCGATGACGTCACAGACCCGTCCCCCAAAAAAATTAGACCCAAATTTTTCGTCACCCCATCGCCTGTATCGCGGACCCCAAAAAACGTCAGTTATCCCTATTGGTTATCGAGATAATTTTCCCTAAACGTCGCATTCGATTAGGGTCTCAATGCAATGGTTTCACACTGACGTCGCGCACAAGAAGAGAAATAATTTATGTGTGATCTTACATTACTGACTATCTTTCGCAGTTCACATCTACCATTTTGCGTGACTTACAAACAAACAAACAAACGCACAAACAGAGAATCGGCTATTAATATATAGATTTGACCTTTTTTGACTCACCCCTCTACCCACACCCTAAATACAGAAAGTCAGCAATTATTTTCCTTTCAAGTATAATGGTACTTTGAGTATTTCAAGTTAAAATTATGACTCTGTATGCAAGTTTCTTTAAGGTCAGCATTTTGTTAAATGGGCATTTATTGGTTATTTGCGCAGTTATATAACTGTTTGCACTTTTATTTTTAGTAATCAGCAATTGCTTGGCACTAGATCTTCACTGTATTGGTAGAAACGAAAATTCACTTGCGTGATTAACCAAGCATGTAAGGTTGTAAGCACGTAAAGCTGGAAAGTCCAACTAGTAACTGAAATTTGAAGTTGAAATAAAATCGATTAAAGTAACAAAGTTGCTGCAGTTGTTTTCTTGCCCATATGATTTCTGTTAATGCATAACGTATAACCATATGGTTTCTATGCTGCCGGAAAAATCTTTCGGCTAATAAGGAGAAGGATTTAATTGTCCTCTATTAAGACGTTTACCGATTACTTATTCTTGGCTTCCATGTTTTTAATGAATTTGTCCTTGACCTTTTAGCTAAGACAACTTCGGTTCAATGAAATTATTGGAAAACAATATGCGCATGTAATACGTTATGATCGATTTGTCATTCGGCTCTTTAGAATTTGGGTTTTTGGTCTTTTGGTCTTGATGGCATATAGATCGGCTATCAATGTTAGAGAAAACAATCTGTATGAAAGGTCAGGTTTCTCCGGTTATCATTCATTCAACATCTGGCCTATTCCATACTACTGTGGAACACGGCAACATCACGGGCAATTTAAATTTTTTGCATTGTGAAAATATTTGGGAGTCCTTTCATCATAGTGGATTTTACGCCCCATGTAAGGCGAGTGAATTTGCATTTTCGATTCGCATGTCCACCATCCGTTATGGGCTTTCCAGAAACTAATCAAGCTGTATTTTAGAAATGCAGGTTTCTTTGTCGCAAGATGTACTCGTGTGATACTTTAAGCATCCAATTTGCGCTGGCCTTAAGGCCTGTGGGCCTCTTGTTTTTTAATTAATCGCTCAATACAAGGTTTAAAACCACAATTGAGGCACAAGGTAGAAAGGTGACGATGAACATTGCATTTAAAGTGTTGAAGATTACAATGAGAAGGAAAAATAGACTGTGGTAAAGAATTCCAGAGAGTGGAGGAGCGAGGAATGAAACTTTGTAGGTAAAAAGTTTTAGATGACTTTGGGATGTTGACAGTGTGATCATGGCAATTAGATGAATATCCTGTGTTTCGTTTGAAAGTTTTCAATGCAGGGATGAGAGAAGAGAGTTCAGTTAAACATTTTCCGTAAAAGTATTTATAAAAGAGGCAAAGAGATACCACAGATATGCGATGGTAGAGTGTGTCAAGTTTACTTGTAAGTTTATCACCAATAGCATTACAGATACGTTTCTGAATACGATCTAAAAAATTAAGAGAGTCTGAGGGTGCACCACCCCAAATATGGCAGCAATACTCTATACAAGGCCGAATCGTAGATTTATAGAGGTAAACAATGGAATCAGGGCTGAGGTATGCTCTCGCACGAAGAAGGGAGCCCACCTTCATTGAGGCTGACTTAGCAATTGCCTCAATGTAGGAACGCCAGGAGAAGTCTTGTGAAAAAGTGATGCCGAGGAGACGAAAGGAGTTGTTTTCTTCCAACTGGGTGCTATTCATGGAAACTGACGGTAAAAAGGGATCTTTAGTATGATTTACAGAAAGAAGTTTGGTTTTTGTGGAATTGAATGTGACCAGCCATTTCTCTCCCACTCAACTATAGATTGCAGATCAAGCTCAATTTCGCCTGCCATTTCTACCTGGCTGAACAAATCTGATTTTGGAATACAGGAATAGATGGTCGAATCATCAGCATATATGGCAAGCTTGGAAATAATGTCATCAGGCAGATCATTGATGAAAAGAAGAAAAAGGATTGGCCCAAGGACAGAGCCTTGGGGAACTCCTGCATTGATGGAATGTGTCGATGATGATTGCCCATCTAAAACAACCTTAAGTCTACGATTACCAAGGAAGGAACGAATGATCTCATAAAGGGGGCCCTTAACTTAATATGCAGCAAGCTTTTTCAAAAGACCAGTATGCCATACTTTATCAAATGCCTTGGATATGTCAAGAGCTACAGCTCTTGCCTCCCCAGATTTATCTAATGCAGTGTAGATTCTATCAGTTATCACTGTAAGGAGGTCCGCAGTTGAAGGTTGGAAGCGAAAGCCATATTTAGAATCTGAGAAGAGGTTATTAGATTCAAGGTGATTAACAAGAGCATTATTGATAAAGGCCTCAAACATTTTACTCATAACTGGTAGGAGACTAATTGGTCTGTACTTTCGTGGATTAGATCGATCACCACAATTCTTAAAGACTGGAATTGCAGAGGCAAACTTCCAAGATGAAGGAAAGCAAGATTCAGGTATGCACTTGTTATATAGTGGAGAAAGTACAGGTGATAATTCAGGTGCACACTTTTGAAACAGGATGTTTGCTCCAAATGAAATCTTATACAGTTAAAAATATAGTACAGGAGAAACAGTCAAAAACCTATCAAAACCCGGAAAAAAATACTATAAAGCTAAAACTTTGCGCATTTGATCTATAATACTTATACTTCTACCACAAAAAGCCCCATCAATTTGACAATGGGAAACCTGTTTTTGGGCCAATTCAAATGTTGTCAAAATCGTTAGTTTTATATTTCATTCAAAAGATAATTTCATGCTGAACAAAAAACTTGGTTACGACAAGCTTTGAAAATACATTATCACACAATTCTTGTTGATATTCTTGTTACGGTAGCAGCGAAAGCGAATACCGTATTAAAACACCCGTGGACTCCTTCGTGGTAGTAGACTCCGGCCGAAATGGCAATTAGTCTGCGATTTAGAGTCTGCGAGACTCTATTAATAACGCAATGTAAGTTCTAATGAAGGAACGCAGCCTTCGAAAGGTTTTACATATCAAACATTTGAAAATAGGTTTTCTTTGATATGATATCAAATAATTCATCAAAGAATGAATATTAATCAAATAAAAGTGGAAGTTTTAGTTACTTATGCTAACTGAAAATACATTGATACTTAAAATTTGATTACCGTAAACGCTGTAATAAGCGCCCTGGGCGCTTATTTAATTTTTGAGATATTAGGGTGGGCGCTTATTAGAGAGGGGCGCTTATTAGAGAGGGGCGCTTATTTGAAAACTACACGTTTGATGTTCTAGAATATTTTTGTTTCGCATAAAAGTTGGTTAATCAATCGTTACAAAATCATCTTCATCCAAGTCATCGTCAGGCAGGTTGAAGTCGACATTGGCTTCTTCAACGTCGGAATCGGCTGGTGAGAATGGGTCATCGTGAAGCTCGTCATTGAATAACAGGCTTGTTTGATTCTTCAACGTATCTCTCCCAATGGAGCAGGGTTGGTTTTCTTTAAGGCAATGAATCAATCCATCCTCACTTCCGTCTGTTATGATGTTGAGAGCACAGCCTTTAAAAGAAGCAATGATCTGTTCCTTTGTGATTTTTTGCCAGGCGTCTATGATCCATGTAACTACCAGCTTCCTTGGAGCAGGTTTCATATTTCCGGATTCGGTAAATTGATGAACCCCATTTGCGAGCCATTCGTCGTAAAACTCTGTGATGAAGTTTTTAAATGGCTTATTCCAATAGACATCTGGAGCTTGGATGTATTTGGTGCAACCACCCGGAATCAACGCACTGTCAACTTTGATTTCTTTAAGCCTTTTCTTCACTGACTCAGTCATGTGTGCCTCAAACGTATCCCAAGCTAATAGACGCTTGCCAAACGAAAATGCTCCCACAACTTTGTTACACCAATCGAGTGTTAGATCCTCATTCATCCAACCATTTGCCGATGATCTTACTACACACTTAGATTTGAATTCAATGTCGAGGGATTCGCGCTTTGCTCCTGCAAACACGATAAAAGGTTTAAGTTTTGTGCCATCTGCCTTAGCTGTTAAACAGACACTGACACAGACTTTCTCATTACCAGTAGACTTGAGAACAACATCCTTTGAACCTTTCCGATTAACTGTCGTATTTCCAACCATGTCGGCCCACACAGGAGTCTCCTCCATTGATAAAATACCATCAGCATTGAATTCTTGTGATCGAGTCAATCTTCTTACATGCATTATATACGCTACAAGCTTATTGATTAATTGAGCAGGGTCCTTTTGTGCTGTTGATGTCTTGCGCCTGTGGAGAAGACAAAACAATGAAAGTGATATTGAGTAATGTAATAATATTTTAATCAGGGTATTCACCCTCGTTCTAAATGGGTGTTTTTTCTTTATAGCAGCACCGCTATGTAACCAGAAAGCAGCCGTAGAAGAGCCCGTAGACCCAAATAATTTTGATTTTTTTTCGAATTTCAATGAACGTAATTTATGAAATGAAAAAGATCATCATAAAAAACTCACCTATTAGAAAGGTTGTTTCTTTTCATAAATTTTTGTAACCATCCTTCACTTGCAACAAACGCATCCCTCAAAGCTGTGTTTTCTTCATTTGTTTCATCGTGAATAGCTTTCGCTTTTATCATGATTAGCTTACGAGACACCCACAGCATTTTTGCTCTGCGCTCAAATATCCACCTCAAGATTTCTTCTTCCAATTCTGCACTTCGTATTTTACGGCCCCCACCATCGACACGCTTACGATTTAAATTTGTTGCACATATTTTATCTTTCTTGGACAACCACTCTCGTACTCTTTTACGATCAACTTTGAATTTTTCAGCACTTTTTTTTATTGAAGTCTCTTGGGCGTATTTGATAACCTGCTTCTTAAAGTTCATTGTGTATGCTTTTATTTTTCCTCCCTTTTGGGAAGTTGCTTGGTTTTCGTACTCCATTATGCAGTACACAAAAATCGTTCGCAAAACATTTGATACAAATTCCATTGCCTGTTTCGAATCACGTTATTCGAATGTAAGTGAATTCAAATATTCTAGTGTCATTTGGTGAATCTAATAACACTTTTCAAAATCATATTCAAGAAACATAAGATGGCTCGAATTCAACAAGTGGATAAGTTTAGAGTCATGCACAGAATCAAATTTAGAAGTCTTATAAGAGGACATCATGTGTATAAAACTACATGGAACCCGTACCTTCAAGAAGAACTTGATGCAAAAACCATGACAAAAGAGGAGAAGCGTTAGAATACGATAGACATGCCATAGGAATTTACAAAACTACCGAAAATAAAGAGAAAGAGCTGGTTGGACACGTACCAATTGAACTTTCTAGCCTTCTTTATCATTTTCTTAACAACAGCAAGGAAAATTTTATCAAAGTAACCGTGATAGGCAAACGGAAACGTGAAGTAGGGCTTGTTGTACCAGCAAAATTCGAATGTTTTACAAACTGTAAACGGACGGCAGCCGTACTGGATGAAGAAATGTCAAAAAGAAAGAAGAAATTTGTTACCTTAGAGCTATTTCATCAAGAAAAAGTTTATCATAGGAAATTTCCTTCTTTTTTGAACTTTACTTAATATGATTTTGAAATACAGTTATTAAATCAGCTTTTAAACGCTTTTATTTTTTTACCCGCTTCTTGGTTGCGTATAGATATAAATTCCAATAAGCGCCCCCTGTATAGTAAAAGATTTCTAATAAACGCCCCCTGCCACGTAGGGGGCGCTTATTAGAGAGTGGGCGCTTATTCAATTTTTTGGATTTTAAGGTGGGCGCTTATTAGAGAGGGGCGCTTATTAGAGAGTGGGCGCTTATTAGAGCGTTTACGGTATATATTGTTTTTCTTGTTAGTAAAGCCTATCAGTTTAAAACTTCTTATTACCTCGTTTGTTAGCTACTACACTGTTTAGTGTATTAAGACTTTCAGAGATCTAGTAAAAGGCAGTTATTTGTTTGAATTCATTTTTGGTTCTTGAAATTATAATAAAAAACATTTATATCTTTTTTTCAAAACGCGTGTTTTTTTTCTACATCAGGTCTTAAAAAAATTTCTTATAAAAAAATATGTACGGCTCACGCATGTATAATTCTTTTGTCCTTTTAATAAATTAATTTCTGGTGTTTTATGATTAGACCCTATTTACACTCACAAATCATTATAACATATTTATCGTTTATGCCTGTTTTCCACCAGTCAGATATAAAGGAAAAACAAGCCTCAAAGAACTTTGTAGTAACTTTTCATAACTTTAAGTACAATTGCTGCTACCGTTTTGTGCCATCTGCTGGCTCTTGTTTTTAATTGAAAAGAGAAAATACATTTTGTTCTTAGCACATTAGTAATACAATAACCTTCGCTGTCAACCAAAAAAGTTTCAGATTTGCTATTTTTCTTCGATTTTCAGAAGTTCGTTCTCACGAAATTTTCGCTATTCGCCAAAATTTGCAATTTTCGGTCATTCGCGAAAGTTTAGTTTAGTTTGGCAAGATACCTGAAAGCTCCATCCTAGCCACGATGGACGTCAATTCTCTATACACAAACATTGACCATACCGAAGGTGCTGAAGCTTGTTTCAATTTTTTAGAAAAGCGAGGAGACAAACGCATTCCATCAAAATCACTCAAACAGCTAATACTACTTGTTCTTCAATCCAACGTGTTCCGGTTTGGTGATCGTCTATACAAACAAGTTAAAGGGACTGCCATGGGAACTCCGATGGCTCCTAACTACGCAAATCTGTTCCTGAGTGACTTTGAAGAAAACCTCTTGGAAGAATATCGCCAGAGGACAGGCCTGTCACCCTTTGTATACTATCGATACATAGACGATATTTTCCTGATATGAACACATGGTGAAGACTCACTTAATGACTTTCTCGAATTCTGTCAGGGATTTGGCGAGTCGAGAGGAATGAAATCAGAAATCAAGTTTGAGTGTAACACATCCCCAACCAGTGTCAACTTCCTTGACGTTGTCGTCACGAAAGCTCAGTCTTCCATCATAACAAGCGTTTACTCCAAACCTACAGATGCTCACCAATACTTGAACAACGAATCAAGTCATCCCAAACACGTGAAGCGAAACATTCCGAAAGGTCAGTTTATCCGAGTCCGCAGAATATGCACAACGAAAGACGAGTATATCAACCACACCAACAAAATGATCATCCACTTCATTCGACACGGATACAACCAACAAGCCTTACGAAAAACGCAAAAAGAAATTGTTGACATCGAACGGGATACTCTTCTTGTTGATGAGACGAAAAAGAAAGATGAACAGATCGTTTTCGTGACCGATTGGCATCCAAACCTTAGTACACTACCCTCTGTTCTGAGAAAAAGTCGACATATAATTGAAAATAACCCAGACCTACGACAGATATTCAAAGCTGCCCCGATTGTTGCATTTAGGGACGTGGACAGACCATCAAATCGAAGATCACAAGGAACGATGTCTCTGTCCGATCCAAAAGAACAATCACACCAACGATACCATGCAACAAATGCAAGTTGTGTGGTAATATCAAAGAAGCAACCCAGATCAAACATGGCGACGAGACAACGGTTCTTCACGACGGAGGCGGAAACTGTAAATCACGAAATGTTGTGTACGCCGCCATCTGTAAAAGACATAACACCATCTATGTCGGTCATACTGGCGAAAGGTTGAGCGATAGATTTTCAAAACACCGGTATGACATCAAAAAAAGACCGGGAAATTCAGAACTTGCCGAACATTTTCATTCAGACCACGATCTCACAACAAATATGGAAGTTCTGATTTTGCAGAAGAATATTCAAACTCAAGCCAAACGAGAACAGCTTGAGGATAGGTGGATTTGCCATTTACAAACTCTCCAACCGGCTGGGATGAACATAGAACTCCACCAGTACGGAAAAGAAATGTACAGGCATTTCACAAAAACATTAACAATTACAAACTAACACAATAAAATTCATAGTTGTTTGTATCTTACTTCTCGTTCATTTTGCATATTTTGTGCTATTGTTAATCATTTATTTTCATGATGTCAATTTTTATACAATGTAATGTCTTCTGTTTAACTGCAAACATCATTCTTGAACATGAACCGAAGGGGTTCGAAACGTTGAAACCTGGCGTATTTATTAATTGAAGAACGTTTATTCCCGCGAAATTTGCAATTTTTGACCATTCGCGAAAGTTTCTTTCCTTAAAGTTGATTTCGAGGATCGAATTTTTTTTTCAAACATCGTGGTTCGGGGATTTCCAGGTGAATTCGTTTTATCAGAAAGTAAGTTCCAAAAATATATATATTTACAAGAAATTATTACTACAAGAGATAATTATAAATACTCAGCGATCTTCATTTCATCTTGGTTTAACCCATCGCATACTTGACAATGCTGTCCTGAAACAAAGAAATAGTGCAAACATTGAATTACAACACAAAAGAATACTCTTTTTGTCTTGTGTTTCAGAGTTTGTAATCGCAAAAGATGATGATTGAAGTTCATGTTATAACACATCGGATAAGGACGAAGATAATTCAGGAATATTAGTTCACGATTTCCCGGGATAACCACATAAAATCATATTCCTGCGTCTCTGAACGATCGCAAAATATGCTTCGAACAAAAACATGCGGCCATTGCAACATTCTTATCTACACCAGCAGCAGATATTCGAGATTAAACTACAACGCTTCTTACTTTTAATGGCGAAATAGCGTTAGTAGCTTGCAATCCAATGTCACGAGCAAATACAACCGGTAGTTGATTGGTCGAGAACAGAGTATTGAGGGCATTTATGGCACTAATCATCGTAACAGCATCGCGTTGTCGTTCACTTTCGTAATCAAATAGATTCTCTAAAACACCTGTTACAAATAATAAACACGTCAATAAAGACCACGGGTTCACAAATGACGCAATCACAAAATTAACGTGATAAGTTCACTTGAAAGTTTTATAGCTAGCAGGTACATGTAACGTCGCAAAAACTGTCTGCAATAACGAAAAAGATATTCTTACCATAATCTTTACCTTCAGAGATAGAAGACTCTAGAAGTTTCACTAAACTATTTGCATCAGCAAAACCTAAATTAACACCTTGACCAGCCATTGGGTGGATGCGATGCGCCGCATCTCCAACCAAAGCTGTTCTCGCTTTCACATAGTGCAGTGCATGCTTTAGGGCTAATGGGAACATTGCACGGGAATTAGGTTCTACTTGATGGATGTATGGGGGAGTATGCAGATATCCAGATGCAAATTTACCTACAAAAATTCAACATAAAAAGGTACCAAATACCCAGATGAATATACACTAGTAAGTAGAACATCAAACTAAATTACTGTGGAAATACGAAAATATCGCGACAAAACTTTGCTCAAATAACCTGGTGATACTGTGGACAGAAAAGTTTTCATAACTGAACTTGCTGCATGTAGTACAAAAGTTTCAGCAGGAGAGCAATGGAGAGCCTCATTGATTTCCTCGATAAATTCATCTTCAGAAATTGTCAAAAGTTCTTTAGCATGATCTCTTGTAGTTGACCAAACCAAATTACTATGTGTATTACTGATCTGAAAAACAAAGGGTTGAAGATGCAAGTCATTGTTCAATAGACTTCCATTAAAAGAAAGTAGATAATGTGAAAGAACTTTACTGGCAAAACAGCAATGGGACCAGTGGTAAGAAATCTCTGCCATGCTGTTTGGTTAGTAGGATCCTGCAAAGTTAACAAAAAATCATGTGTTAACAACATAAGCAGATCATTATGGTTTTCAGTTCCTGTTGAAATTCACAAGTTTCACAAGAGAATTTATGGGGTACATCTACCTGTTGCTTAAGCCTGAGTGTGGCTACTACAGCTGATTGATTATAATCATGACTATATGTTTCTATTCCTGCTTTTGATCGAACAAAAGAATTGAATCCATCAGCACCAACCTAGAGAAACGACTGAATTAAAATGGAAAAGTAAATATTCTATTATAGTTTGTTCACTACATTCATGTACAAACATGGCTGAATGCTTCGGTGACCTTTCAAATTTTAATGATCGCTATCATAAACAAGACGACCGGAGGGTCGAAAGATTTCGCTTATGTTTTTAAGAATAGCGCTCCTATAAATAACGTCCATTCTAAATACATACTCGAGCGTTCATTGGGTCTCCATAACCCTACGTGTTTTCGTACTTCTGAGTAACCTACCTGTTTTGAGAAAAGTTACACAACTGATGTCATTTTGTATTTTTAAAAAAAACACTAGTGTAAACATAGAAATAAAAAAGTTTTATGGTGTTAACCAAACTTTATTAATAAATACATCACAAATTGAAACAAAAGAAATATACTTGTATGAGCTGTAACCATGAATTTTTTGTAAAAAATGATTTCTATAAGAAAAATGTGAGCCAATAGAGAAAAAAACGTCTTCTTCGAAAAAATTTTAAAAAACGAAAGTTTATCCAAAATACTCAAACGAAATAAACAAATCAAATAACAAACAAATAGTTTGTTAGACGGTTTGAAGTAAAGTTAAAAATTGAAACTGCTTCTACTAAGCTAAAGCTTCTTCTTTATTGCAGTTGATCTTTCTTCGAAGCATATTATCAACATCAAAAGCGCAACTAAACTTTACTTAATTTACATTTCACAGTGATACTTCGAATCAAAAAAGTAACTGAAACCCTTCTTTTTGTTTTTCCTTTAGGGAAAGATCCTTTTTTTGTGAGTAGTGGTAAATACACTTTATAGCTCACGAAGTATACGAAAACATGTCATGGCCATGAGAACAAGGAGAAAAAGAATTAGAAATAAAAGAACTTTAAGTTAGTAAGTTCAGCCATCAAAAACATTTGCTCACCATGGCCATAACAGCGAGGAAATAAAAAATAGAAATACAAGAAGTTTAAGTTAGTAAGTGCGGTCCTAAAAAACTTTTGCCGTACATAGATTAGATAGATAGAACGCCGCCGAAACCAATATCTTTCGCTTAGCGAAATCTAATAAAGCTAACTCTTATGTCTGAACTTTTAGAATTTTCACATCGTAGATAATTTATGAATACTAAAACATTGTGCGTATAAGTTGTTTTGATGAAATTATAAGAACAATAGGCTTTCGTTGAAATGCGAGTAATACATTCATTGTAACACTATTTCAAAAGAACAAGGTTTTTTTAAAGGACACAATGTAGCAATTATGGAAAAAATAATCTTTGTTCAACTTTTCTATGGAATCATATGCTCAACCCCCGTTTTAAAACATACTAAAGTAAGTATTTTAAGCTTGACACAGCGCAAAAAGAATTTTTGAAATATCTCGCAACCTTCAAATTTGCCAAGCATTTATAAAAACTGTGCAAATTCATTTGAAACGTACTTTATATGGTCGTATTTTTTGTTTCATATTTTTTAATGTATATATGTGCTAATGAGAAAGCTTATCAGACTGAAACTAACGATTTGGCCATGAATGTGGTGAACAGACTATAGAACGATATTTTAAGTTACATTAGGCTTGAGATTGAAATGATTCAAGGCCTACCAAAAACTTTGTCTTGATCAGATTGCCATTTTCCAGTTGTACAGTGACCAAATCTTCATAATACTCATTGCTTCCCTGGGGATAATTCAACAGAAGAATACTTATTTCTAATTCATCAACTTCCATAGCACATACTATTGAATACTGCTAAACACATACTGTATCAGGAAAAAGTATATCACTAATTTTAGAATTATACTGAACACTGATTGCATGAAGTTCTTTCACAATGTCTGTACAACTTTCAACGATTACTGAATTTTCGATCATGTAAGCGATATGGTCTTCATTGAGGTCGTATGAGTTGAATGAAATATTACCAGATGAGCATCCATCCCAAACCTTTGAATTAAAGTTAAGATTTACAAGACATTTAACATAATAGGATCCACTTCTGAACTTGCTTGAAGTTTCATCTCCTGTTTATATGAAACAAGCTAACCTTCTAAAAAGCCACCTTGATAACTTTGTATTTTGAAACCAAAAAGTTGGATAGTAAAAGATTCCCATAATAAACTCACATGCATTTTATGAAAAGGGTGGTACCGTTTCTCTCTAATTCTATCCCATACTCCAATTCCTAAAATAGAAGTGTTGGTACACGTTGAAAAATATAGAAAAACACCAGACAGAAATTGAATTGATCAAATGTGGCATGGACAGTGATGTATCCAGAGTTTTTTTGGGCATACCGGTACATACATTGGAGTGCAGTGGCCCACGAAGGCACCACCATTTGGAAATTTGTACCTCCAGATGCTCTAAAAATGCACTCTCCAGTCATACAATGATAGTAAAATTTACCATATGACATGTCATATTTTATGTTTTTAGTCCTTGTTACAGGAAAACTTCAATATTTCTCCCACGAAAGTTCTAAACCTGGATCACGATGCACACACAATTTCTGCCAATGTTTTTAAATCTGATGCGCATGCAGCCCACGAAATTCGAAGAATTTTAGGAAGGCACGTAAGTGCCGTCCTAAACCGGCCGAAGGCCGGCGAAGTTTTGCCGACCTAGGCCTTACTTTAGGTCGGCATTGCCGTTCTCCTTGCTTCCCTGGGTCGGCACAACAGGTTTCACCTCATCTGAAATTGCACATTCTTCCCAACACTTTTATTTTTGCAAATCATAGTAACTGACGATTGAAAACTTTGTACAGTCCTGCATACACTCAAATTTTACCAATGTATCTTGTTGTTGCTGGCGTTACAAGAAGCAATAACGTGAGCAAGGCGATTTTAAAAATGGCGCATGGTTTGGTGCTAATCTCACGGTAGCCATGTAAGGCCCAGTACTCACATGTTAAATTCATATTGAAGGGGATCGGAGATTTAAGAAAAAACGCAGTCATGTATGTAAATAAGTTTATTGATACGAACGAAGAATATTGTTAGAATGTTAGAAATCATGTTTTGATATTACGTTAGGATAAGAAAAAGGAAAATGCCGTGAAAATTGTGTATTTAGGTCGGCAAAATTTAGCCGACCCCATGCTTGTCTAGGTCGGTTTTCAGGTCGGCATTGCCGAATGCCGACCTGAATTTCGTGGGCTGCGCATGTGCTAATTTACAGCATCTGAAATTTTACTTTTTCATTTGTTTATATTTTTCAGGTTAAGGCTGTTGGAATTGTTAAGAACGCTCTAAAATTTCTTTCCTTCTCAGGTGATATTCGAACGAACAAAAGTGTATTCAAAAAGCTAATAAAATCCAAACAAGAGATTTTTCAATTCAACTTGAACGACCAGGTGTTATCACAACGCGGGAAATGATGCTTCAATAAGTCACCCAGTTTCTATATTTTACTTACAGAAAATTATGGCGGAATTTATAGCTGGAATCTTTTAAAAGTGTTTCAAGAGGAAGGGAGGAATGCCATAGTGAATATTTTTATTCGCCAGAAAAACTAGTTAAACATTCTTCTTTGGAATATAAGTACTTTTTGAACTCTTGATTCATTATGATACATAATTATTAGGAAGTTGTTATGAAAATATTTTCCGTTTATTCTTTTCTTGGCATTACTGTATGCAATATTCAATAGAGAGATTCATGAATTTTGGTACTAAGCAACAGAAAATAAAGATACCCATTGTTTTAAAATCAAGGACAACAAAATAACCATACAGTCATAAAAAAACATACCTTTAAGAAATTCTTTTGAGCTTGGTGTGATTGCTGACACCCTATTTTCTAGTGAAGAAGTTCGCCAGTTTTTCTGAGGTGCTTCAGACATTGCTTCAAGAAGACACACTTCTTGATCCTGAAATATTGGTGAAGATCCTAAAAACCAAAACAAGAAATTTAATTTATTATAAATTATGAAGACTTGTGTCGATAAACAATTGGCAATACTATCGCTATACCTAATGCACAAGCAAGAGATGTCCCTACCATTCCGCCACCAGCTATAACCACGTCAAAATATTTCTCACCATTTTCCAAACTTAGATTCCTACTCCACAGCCATCTGTGCAGGAAACATTTAGGTACATGTGTAGCAGTTTTACAGATATACTTCAGCATTTCTCTTTTAGAAATACCTTAAAAGTGAATGTTTTATTGATATCTACGATCTCCTGAGTGTAGAGGTAAATATTACATCCGGTTTTTCTTTTTAAGAGTTTCTCTCTTAACTTTTATTCATTAATGAAGACGAACATCTCACAGAACTCATAAAACTACTCACTCAAAATCAAGCACAATGAAAGAGTATATGAAACCATACGACACAAAGAAAACAACAGTTTATGTCACTGGAAAGATATTTAGCAATGACAAAATGAAATACATTTCGTTGTCCATATTGGGATGAACATTTAACGATAGGATTTTTGGTAACGAGCACGGGCACCAGGACCTCCAAATTTTTTGGCTTCACATCTTCTTGGATCAGCAACAAGTAAAGATCGATCATACTGAACTAAGAGATCTTTAATTTCTTTTTTCGAAGCTTCATCAACAAATTTTTGGTAATATGCAACAATTGCTTTAGAAATAGCTTGGCGAACAGCATACAACTGTGCTACTTGACCACCTCCCTTGACTCGTACTCTAATATCAATACCAGCAAAGCGTTCTTTTCCTAACAGCAAAACTGGTTCTTGAACCTTCATTCTCAAAGTGACAGGTTGAACTAAGTCTAAGGGACGTCCGTTGACTTTAATCATACCATTACCACGCTTACAAAACGCAACGGCTGTTGCAGTTTTCTTGCGTCCAAAAACTTGGACTGATGTTGGAGCGGCCATATCCTTCTGCTAGCTTCGTTTACCTAAAAGGAACATCGGAGTTAAAGAGCCATTACTGTCAATTCATATATATAACTCTATTTCATACAATAGACCTAAATTTTTGTATAAAAAACACAACATTCATGGACAGGTTAGCTGTAAATAAATATTCACTTAATAATATTGGGTAGATTGCGGAGATATTGTGTGATATTAAAAGGCTATCTTCATAACTCAACAACATGGACGCCATCTTACCAGGCAGATCGAAAGGTTAAAAGACTGGGTAAACGAGGTGATGTTAATTTCTGCATTATCGAGAATTTTTCAATTTACTTTTCCGCCCTTTTTGCGCCCAGCATAGTGAAACATAAGAGTGGCGTCATTTTCACCACGAGCAGCAGCAGAAGCCTTGTGATTTTTAATGATTCTTCAAAAATGAGCATTAAATATTGTTCTTACGTGATTTTTAAGTTTTTTGAACAGTAGTGTTTAATAATAATGTAAAAGAATAATATTGTTAAAAATCTTATTTTTTCATCAGTGTTCAATTTCTTGACATCCATTCGATTTCCGACCTAAAAGTTCGAATTATTGAAACTTTCAAACTTGTGGTTTAAAAGCATGAAAATACCAACAAAAGAACAACTGATATTTATCACGGTCAGGATTTACATTAGATTACGAGGCTTTTTGAAATTAACATATATTAATATGAGCCTGATGGGGATTCTTAATTCTTAATTCGTCACTGACCTCCGATGCGAACGGACGTGTCTGTATAATTTACCTAACAGCAAAGCGCGCCGCCTTCAAACATGTCCACTACAAGATCCAAAGATTTATCGGTATACAAACGACAATTAACGAAGGATTCAATAAATTTGAAAATGAATTCAAATCATCTATATCAACCAGAAATCTTCAAATGCAGGAAGACATCAATGAAATAAAAAATGCCTTAATCAAGAGTTTAACGGATGCTAACAAAGTGTTACAAAGTAAAGTACAGGGGCTAGAAGAAAAAATAAGATCACTTGAAACGCAAGTGAAACGCCAACAACCAGTACGTTAGACGAAATAATTTAGAATTCGCGGGTATTGATGACAGTGTTCCTGATGAAAGTTTAGTTTAGAAACAACAATGATGAAAATTTTGGAGTGCATTGATGTTGATGTCAAAGGTAACGAGAGATTGAGGCCAACCTCGTACCCAGGATTTCTTGCCTTTTCGATATACGGACATATCGAAAAGGCAAGAAACCCTGGGTACGAGGTTGAGATTGAGGCCTGTCACCACAGACTCCCGAAGTCCAGGAAACGAAAAACTAAAAATGTGGTTGTTCGTTTTGTAAACAGAAAAGCCTGTGAAATAACTTAAAAAAAAACAAAAAAAACCTCAACAACATTGATTTTGAATACTGCGGCCTTCCTTCGAATTCGGAAGTTTTCGTGAACGAAAATTTGAACAGCAGCGTTTAACGTGGCGTGTTGCAGAGAATTGAAAAGGAAAAAAGCTATTGAGAAATTTAAATATCAAAATGAGTCTGTCAGAATAAAACTTAGCGATGGATCAACCATAAAAGTACTTGGTGAAGAAGAACTGTTTGAGGCTTTTCCGGACTTCGAATTTTCTGAAAGGGGAAGTAATAATCAGTAGTGATTCTTTTCGTGCACTTACTTCTCTTATGAATTAGAAGGCGCCTTAAAGGCCGGCCTCCACTCAACAAAATATTGTACGCGCGGACGAACGAAGCCGGTGTATGCACCAGCGTGAGTGGATATTGAATATCTGCAAATAATCCTTAGATTATAAAAAATAATAGCAAACATGACTGTCAAACTGAAAAGAAGAAAATAATACTACTACAATACTACAGTTAAAATGTTTAGCAGCATTTGATTGGTTTTAATTGTTTTGATTACATCATTTATTTTCTGCGAACGTACGCTGTCGCTTGGTATAGACCACTGGTCTACTTTTACTTGCGAACGGACGAAATGTGTTCGCAGCGTGTGCTTGCACGCATGCGTATTATTGAATTGTCGTCCGCCCGCGCGTACAAAATTTGTTGAGTGGAGGTCGGCCTTAAACCTCGGGTCTTTTTAAATTCATAATGGCGTTTGTGCTGTGGTATCCGTTATAGAGAAGTTCTTGCGTTCGCGTTCTCCAGTGTATTGTTTTCTTGTGTTTTTTTTCAAGGTTTCTGCCATAATTTGTGAATATTTGTTCTTTTCCCTCTGATTTTTCTCAATTTGAGTTTGTTTGTTTTGTTTTTTTTTGTTTTTTTTATGTCTGTGTCTGAAAACGAAAAATACTACTGTCCAATCTGTAATAAGCTTGTTCCTGGAAACTGCAACTCAATTTTTTGTGATCACTGCAACTGCTGGATTCACAAAAAATGTAGTAAAATTTCCAACAAAGATTTCGAATCTCTTGTTAAGTCTGACAACAAAGCCCCTTGGTATTGCAAAGATTGTAATGCAAAAATTTTCCCTTCATAACACTAATTTCGACTCCCCCCAAGACTGCCCTACTTCTAGTGTTGATTTACACGAATTCAAAACTCTATTTACTGAACTTGACACTCTAAGCCATGAATCTACCCAATATTCTCATGAAGACTTTACAATCAGTAACTGCAAGTACTATGTATGACTGTGACGAGTTTCAATTGATCAAGAATAAATCTAAGTCTTTTTCTGCCTTCCACTTAAATATTGCTTCACTAAACAGCTAGGACCACTCGACCAGATTTCGTCGCTAAAATAATCGTGATTTGTTATAAAGAATTGCCTCGATAATTTTATTTTACTCTCCTATTTGAATACATCCGATTGAATGATGACGATCTAGCATAGCAACTGCATAGAAACATAGCTCTAGGGAAAATTCGACGCGGTAAATTTTTTTTATTTTTGGGGTGGTGAAACTTTATGCAAAAACAAAACTTTTTACCGTGTCAAAATTTCCCTTTCGGCTTAGTTCATCAGAAAATGAAGAAAGAAGAAAACGAAGAATTTCTACATCTTCGGAGGAGTACCGCTTTTCTAGCGAACATTAGCTTCAGTTTCAATAATGGTCATAAAATTAAATTGCGTTATTGTGTGGCGTATCGACAAAACGATTATTAAAATCATTAACATGACAATACCAAACATTGCAATAATAAATTTTCGGGAAGCATTCGGAATGAATAATTCAAACGAACGAATGGTTATTACATGCTTCACCAGAACATTATATGTTTCGTAGTAACACGCTCAGTCCTCCCTTTAACGTAAACTTAGTGTTCTAGTAATAAGCAGTGTTTGATGGATATTGTGCAGATATCTAATTATGAGTCAATCAAAGCCGCATAGAGCGAAAGCAGAAACGTTGAACATTATACCTTATGCACTTAAATTTTTAGACAGAGCCATTGTAAATGAACCTCTGCTAATACCCACTATTGGCTTTGTGACATCGAAAAAACGCTACTCTGAGCAACTACGAATAGGTCAGAACTACCTTTTAAATTTTTCAACGGTCAGAAAATCGTTAAAGTTACTTAGAACTGTTTACCAATAAAGTGTCTACCAATCATTTAATATGTTTTTTGTGACGAAAAGTATTGAATGTCGTACTTTTTTTAGAATGGCTCTTTTAGAAATTTAGTACAAAGAATATCGCTTGAAAAATTGCTTGGTAAGAAAAGAAGGCCAACTAAATCCGAGGGTGGTGCGATCGCACCCAAAGCAACACCCCCGAGTTACGCCACTGCCTACTTATTTTGGGGATCAGGAAACGAAGTTATTCAATCAGAATACGAAAATAACACAAAATGTCACGAGCACCCTGCAAGTTCACTTTTCCGGAAAGGAAAAAAAAAAATGGTCTGTGAAATGTTTTGTTTGTGAAAATATTTAAAAGTCGCCAGTATATATATAAAGTCGTGAATCCTAAAAAAGCAAAATGTTGCGTACACAAAATGTCGCGAAAGTCGCAAGAATTTTTGTGCTCCTGATCTTTTGTGCCTTAGTATTACGATGAACTACGTATGTATCTCGATGAATTCTATTTACATATTCTCGGGTTTCATATAAAAACACAAGTAATTTGTTCTGGACAATTTATTTATATTGACGTGAATGTACAAAGTAAAGAGTCCTAAGTTACAAATTAAATCAGATTAATAATTACTTCTTCCACGATTTTACAATACATTTCTCAATCTTGTATTCTCAAATCAGAAGAAAAAGTTGTGAATGCACTTCGTCGTGTGGCTGTCATAAAGTAGTATCAGACGTTTTTTATTGCAAGTTTTGGTCGAGTGGTCCTAACTGCTAAATTCCCTTTTCGAAGAGCTCCATACACTTTTACTTAGCCTTAAGCATCATTTTGGTATTATTGCTATTATATAACTGAAACTAGATTTAAATCTGCTTTTCCTGCTATAAATTTTTCACTTCCTAACTATTCTCATACACACACTCCAACTGATTCTTCAGCGCTGGAGGTGCTCTACTATACATCTCAAGCAATCTCTCATATAAACCTAAATAGCTAAACCTAAAAATCTAAACAGCTTGAATCGGTGTTAGTTGAAATAACCCAAGGAAAAAAAGGCAACATACTGGTTGCCTCAATTTACAAACGTCCTCTGATGCCTATTCAGGAATTTAATTCTGACTATTTAACTCCTCTTCTGGAGAAAGCGTGCAAGGAAAATAAAACCTTAATTTTGTTGGGTGACTTGAATATTGATTTATATATTGAATTCGGAAAACTCTCAGTGCTCCAGTTTTTTAGACATTCTTGGTTCCTATTCTCTTTCCCCCACTATTCTCTTTCCTACTCGGATAACAAATTCATCAAAATCTCTCATTGACAACATTTTTGTCTCTTCATCTAAATTCAAGCTTATTACAGGTAATTTAGTTTGTAGCATCTCTGATCATCTTCCGCAATTTATATTTCTTCTCAACTCTGAAAAGTCAAACCCCACAAATACTCCTACCTACAAGTGTGATTGGTCAAAATTCGATCAAGAAAATTTTATGCTAGACTATTTTGATATTGATTGGGATTGTAAACTTGAACTATCTGCTGGTAATGTCAATACCTCTTTTGAAATATTTTATACCACTACTATGAATTTAGTAAATCAACATGTGCCTCTCATCAAACTGACCATTAAGAAACAAATTAAATTTTTATCAAAACCCTGGACAACTCCAGGAATTAAGAAGTCTATGTGAACCAGAGATAGACTTCTCAAAAATTTTTTTAAAACTAATGATCCATCTTTAAAATCTTCTCTTCACTTACAATACAAGCGTTACAGAAACCAAATTGTCTCATTGTGTAGAATAAGTAAGAAAAGTTATTATTCTGAGTACTTTAATTCCAATATCAATAACATTAAAAATATCTGGAAAGGGGTGAAAGAAATAATATCTGTTAGCTCCTCCTCTAATCTCAATTCTTATTTGATATCTGTTAATGGTGACATCACCTCTGACCCTTCTACTGTAGCCAATGCATTCAATGATTACTTCTCCTCTGTTGCTGATACTATAAGGGCTTCAATCCCCTATACCTCAAAACATTTTTCTCAATACTTAAAAAGCCCTAACCGTTTCATGGAATCATTCAATATATCTCCTGTAACTGCTGACGAGGTTGCAAAGCTTATTAATTCTTTATCTGATAATAAAGCAAACGGACCTTATATGTGACGGTTTATGGGAAAAGGATAACAAGCGAAAAATCGATTCTTTAAAATCGATTTTTAGCTGCAAAAAATCGATTCAAAATAATCGGAAAAGCGATTTCGAAATCGATTCACTTGAATCGGAAAAGCGATTCACTTGAATCGGAAAAGGGATTCACTTGAATCGGAAAATCGATTCACTTGAATCGGAAAAGCGATTCACTTGAATCGGAAAAGCGATTCACTTGAATCGAAAAAGCGATTTCAAAAAATCGATTTGTAAGTCAGAAGTGATGTTAATTATAAGAATAAAGTCAATAAGTTAATAAGATTTTCATCATTGTAGATTCTCTATGTATCATAATAAAATAGAAGCATTAAACCTCAAATTATAAACAAGAACCAAATGGTGAAAAACGGCATTATAAAACTGGCGCAATAATATGAATAGATACAAAAACACGATCCATCTGGAAATAGATTTTTATTTTTAGACTAAAGGCTGTTTTCCACTTTTGGAAAATTTAACGCAGAGAGAAACGGGTGAATACTGGGGAAAGAATGTGCTTGAATCTTTCGCTAATGTAAACGTAGCTTAATTAATAACCAGAATTTATAACAAAAGAAATATACTTGCATGAGCTGCAAAATATATTTTAAAGACAAATGTGCGCCAAGAGAGAGAGAAAAAATCTTTTTCGAAAAGGAAATGTAAATAAAAACTAGAAATTGTTGCTATCGCCGTAATAAGATTGTTTGTTTACATATAGTAGATTCCATGTTTCATATACGTGACCGTCCAAGGGATTTTGATAACAAACGATATAAATAAAATAAAGTGACGGTATTTTGTTAGAATATGAAAAGTAGGATTCACCTACTTCCTACGTTTCGTTTCGTTCAACGTCTATGTATGTTTATACCGGGTGGGTCAAAAAAAACGCACCCAAAATTTGATTCATTATAGCGTATCGTTGGGTCAAGATTAGAACCAGAAATTTTAAAATAAGTTGTGGTAATATAATAAGCAAAATATCCGAAAATTTCAAAGGAAACCGTGCATTTTTGAAAAAGTTATGAAGATTTTTGTAAATACACTAGTTTTTACATTGTTCAAAAACCAGCCAAATTTGACGTCAAAAAAATTCCAACTAGGATGTCTTAACGAACCATCTTATTGAAATATTGAACATCGAACAAGTACTCTAAATATTGAATGTCAGGCAATAGTTCTTTTTCTAAGTGTTTCTTATACGAAGTCGCATTAACTTTCACTCCTTTTCCTGTTACAAAAAAAGCTTTCGTTGCGCCGTCCCAAGTGATGCAAGCCGACACCATAACCTTTTTTGACTGTTTGTTTGATTGGTGAAAAAGGCGTGCATCATTTATGTCATCTTTACGACCATCACCATAAACACGACTGTTTTGCGGATTGATCGGTACTTCAACTGTAAAGTCCTTCTCATCTTGCCACACACATTTCTCTATCTTACGTTTGTTGCTTCCAAAACGTTCTGCAATAACTCCGCTCTCTCAGTTCGTCTCAATCTTGTACCATCGTTCATTCGTGGAGTCTTTAACCGTTTAAACTGTTTGTAACCTCTTCTCTTAACCATTCTTCTAATTGCTGATCTATCGATGCCTGTGTGCTTTTCTATCTCCCTCGGAGACATGTGGGTACCAGGATGATCTTCTTGAGAGCAAATGAGCTCTGCGACAATCTCTTCGTTTTCTGGTGTTGTTGAAGTTCGAGGTCTTCCTGAACCTGTCATTCTATCCATTGATCCGTACTCTTGGAATCTTTTTAGAAGTCGTTGAACAGAAACTTTGTTCCACTTTTTCGTCGGATGTTCTTTACAAATTCTATACGCTGTCCACTGCTTTTCCAAGTAATCGTTCTTAATTATCGCTTTTTCTTCGCTTGAAAACACCATTTTAACGCGAAAAGAACCGGAGCCGTAAAAGACGAAAGGTTAAAGAATATCAAACGGTTGAACTTTCAATGCAGTGGCATTTTCAGAAAGGAAGCCCTTGCAGTGCTTTCCTCCCTTTGAAATAGAAACAGGGAGAAAGCAAGGACAAGGAATATAAAAACATCAATAACCATGCAAGACAACGAAGGTATAAATTTCCGACGTCAATTTTGAACAAGCGATTTTTGACACAGGAGATCAAAGTTAATATATCATTGAAGAAAATGGTCCGATTCTTTCGAAAATTTACACAACGTTACAAAATAGCTTTGAAAATGTTTGTACAAAATTTCAGACAAAAAGATGCATTACTTTTTGAGATATTTGAAATAGGATTTTGGGTGCGTTTTTTTTGACCCACCTGGTATTTTTCATATTCCCATGCGCCAGTTTTCGAGGTTGGAACATAACTGGGAGTATTATATCTAATTGCTATTTTGCCAAATAAAAATAAAAAGTTTTTTTATTGATAAAGATGTCTACACTCTCAAAAGATGTTGTTGTTATCGCGACTTCAGCATTATTTTGAAAACTCAATGTGACGGATGTATAATTACAGGTAGCACGCGTTCGTGTTAAATAATGAACTGGTTACCTGGTTCTTATTCACTAGGACATAAAATAAACAACAGTTTGTTCTCAAGTTGCTACAAATAGAAACCGTCTGCTATAATTCTTTTTTATGTTTAAGTTGTTCCACCGCTGTTCACATAACAGAACATGGTTCTTATTCAGTTTAATAAAAAAGAAAAAAAAGTTTGTTTTAAAGTTACTACCAATAGAAACCGTCCCTTAAAATTCTTTTTTGAGTTGTTCGATCGATAGTTTGGTTTATTCCTTGGGGGAAAATGTTTATCAGAATTTTAATCAACACTTGAGTGAGTGATATAGAATTAAAAAAGCGATTCATTAGAATCGGAAAAGCGATTCATTGGAATCGGAAAAGCGATTCATTAGAATCTAAAAAGCGATTCATTAGAATCGGAAAAGCGATTCATTAGAATCGGAAAAGTGATTCATTAGAATCGGAAAAGCGATTCATGTGAATCGGAAAAGCGATTATTTGAAGCTAAAAATCGATTTTAAAGAATCGCTTTTTAGCTTCAAATAATCGCTTAATCGATTAAGCGATTCAAATCGCTTTTTCGCTTGTTATCCTTTTCCCATAAACCGTCACATATATAGTATTGAAAACAACATTCTTAAACTTCTCAAATTTGAAATCTCACATCCACTACATAAAATCTTTAATCTTTCCTTTCTTTCCTACTCTTTTAAAAACCTCTGTTGTTACTCCTGTTTTCAAAAAGGGATCTCCCCTGGAAGTCTCCAACTACCGACCAATATCTCTTCTATCTAACATTGACAAAATTCTCGAAAAATTAATGTACTCAGGTCACCTTGTATGAGAGACAATTTGGCTTCCGCAAAAACTATTCTACTTCACATGCTTTAATAAGCATCACTGAACGTATCTGCTCAGCTCTAGACCAGGGTCAGTTTGCTGTTGGGGTATTTGTTGATCTACAGAAAGCATTCGACACTGTTGACCATGAAATTCTATGTCAAAAACTATCGTATTATGGTGTTAGAGGAACTGCCAATAGATGGTTCAGGACCTATCTCTCTCATAGAACACAGTTTGTGAAAATTTCAAACTTGAATTCAACACTTAAATTAATTAAATATGGGGTTCCATAAGGTTCGGTCTTAGGACTACTTTTGTTTCTTCTCTGTATCAATGATCTTCACCAAGCCCTTGCATTCTCAGAAGTTTACCATTTTGCTGACGATACTAATCTTCTTCACTTTAGTCACTCACTTAAATCTATCAACAAGAAGGTCAACATAGACCTAAAGCTTCTCGTTCGTTGGCTCAATGCCAATAAAATATCTCTAAACACAAGCAAAACTGAGTTTGTTCTTTTCAAATCCAAATGTAAACCATCTAATTTTAACCTAAGATTAAATGAGAAAATTTTAACCTAAGATTAATGGGAAAAGACTTCAGCCAAGTGAACATATTAAATATCTTGGAGTACACTTGGATCAAAACTTAAACTGGAAAAAGCATACTGATGCTCTTTCCATGAAACTTCGTAGGGCTAATGGTGCCCTCTGTAAAATCCGACACTTTGTTGCTCATTTCGTTCTTCTTTCTATTTATCATGCTATCTTCTCATCTCACTTATGCTATGGTTGCCAGGTCTGGGCTCAACAAGAATCTTTTATCACTAAACGTATCCTCCTACTTCAAAAATCTGCTGCTCGTATTATCACATTCTCTCCTCATGTCACCCCTTCCAAACCTCTCTTTGCTAAACTTGGTTTTCTTACTATCTTTGATCTTGTCAAAATCTGCAATGTATTATTCATACATTCAGCACTCAATCATCAGTTACCTCTTCACATTCAGAGTAATATCAAATTTTCTAAGCTATCACATGAATTTAATACTAGAGGAAAGTCAATGGGCACTCTTATCTAAACCCTTAGTCAATACTAAATCCTTCGGAATACACTCTATTACCTAACAATCCATAACTTGTTGGAATTTTTTCCAATCTACTTTTAGTCACCTGGAACTAAGTTCCATACCTCTAAGCCAACTAAAAAACCTTATCTTGGAATTCCTTTTGTTGACAAATAAATATTCATTCATTCATTCATTCTTAAAATATCCTTATATCTTGACGAATTTGAGCCTCGTGATTCTTATAAAAGATTATTTAAAATTGAAAGTGCAAACTCTTATATCAAAATCTAAAAACAAGGTTAAAGCTGAAATACAGATAAAAAATAAATAAATAAAGAATTCTTTTATAAAAACAGTGTATTTTTCGTATGATGACAACTTTTACTTCTGCTGCCGCTTTTTTTTGTGCAGCCTTCTTACCCAGGCGCATGGGCGGTGGTGCAATTTTATAACGTTATTTTTGGTATCGGCTCAAAAAAAGTGTTTTGAAAAAGATTATGATGGTGACGGCGCTTTCTCGAGCCAACGTAACACTATGGTCTGAACTGAGACACGTGCCATTCATGCATTTAAAAATCAGCAGTTCAACTGCAGGTCGTTTAACATCAAGAAAACAAAAAAAGACGAGCGAGAAACTATTGTACTCGTACATATGTACGATTATTTTTTAGATCAACTTTCGTCTCTGTATGATTATTAATTTTGAACATTTTCTTTTCAAAGAACCCATGTATACATCCAAATTCGATGGCTTTCCTTTTTGTTGATTCAAATGTTTTGAATTAAAATTGTGTTTAATCAATTTTGTGCATTTTCTGATGTTAAATCACCCCTTGTATGATGAATGTATGCTCTATACAATTATTAATTTTGACAACACAGCCTCCTCACTGTACTTTAATTTGTTACTGTATGGTTCTTGTGGTGGCTGTTTTTTCCCCTCTTACCCTCAACCGGGGTGACTTTGACAGTTTCTACCTTACTTGTTCGGATTTCTTCGCTTCATGATAAGACAGCAAGATGATAGTGGGCGCTTCATAACATTTACCGTCTATGTGCCAAATTACGGACAGCATTTGTTATTACGGACATCAAAATGTAATCAAAGATTCTTGTCACGAAAATAGACATGCACTCTTGCCAAGTTCACCACGTATAACTGAATAAAATGTTTTATGAAACAGAGCATAGAGAGAATAATGGACCGTGAAGAATCACAATGGCCTATATTTCAATACTCAGTAAGAAGTGTCCTCCCCCACTGTGATTACAAATTACAAATTAGAGGTGCCATATTTGTCTAAATCTACAAAATGTTTAGTGTCAAAGTCGCCCCACTGAACATTTTTTCGCTAGTTAACTTAACAGACACGCAGCAAGGGGAAAATAAACAAAGAAAACAAAGTAAATAGAGATAAAAACAAATAAAAATTACATTAGTAAAACTCAAAGTCACCCCAATTGTCAAAGTCGCCCTGGTTGAAGGTACCATTATTAAAAGCTCTCCAACTTGGATAGACATTATAAAAATTTTAAGGCCATCTTTTTTCCTTTAAAGCAGCAACAAATTTCAAATCACATTTTTTAACACCACACAAAGGTTTCATTTTGTAAAAGAAATTCTTTATCCACTCAAAGGTAGTGCTATTTCCTTTGATGTCACACTCCCTAACACTTAGCCAAACCCTGATCCTGTGAGTAAAAGGTGCCGTGCAGTGGCCTTTGGAATTGTAAACAAAATCCAAAAATCAGTGCTTTCGAACTTTTTGTTGTCTGGAATCAATGGTCTAAAACCACAAAAACTAACGGATTTGCCGAAATTTGAGCCTGAATAATGGCCGTCCACTTGCACATATTTTTTCTATGCTATTTGAAAGTCATTTGAGCCTACTTTCATTTCATGGAAAACATATATTTGAAAGTAAGGGCCTGGGGCTGAGTAGCTGTTCAAAAACCAACATTTGCTAAAAAAGTGCTTTAAAAAATAGCCCATAATGGCAGCAGTAGAAGGTAGAATGCTAAGAGAAAGTGAAATACTGTATCCTCAGATTGTGTTCACTTTGCCTGAATTTCTCAGAAATTGGCTCTTAATTCATTCTCCATTAAAATGTTTTTCAATAAAATTCCACCCGAGACCATCTGTTCTTAAGAGTGTGCATAATGATAATGAGAATGATAATAGGCTTTATTGCAGTTCATTCCCATAACTTTGACCCGTTCTTTAAACCTGCAATTTTTAAAAATGATTTCTGACATGTTCCTTGCAGGAACTGATATCTTTTTGTTTTTTTCAAATTGCAGGTTTAAAGAACGGGTCTACGAGAGTACACTGCAATATTAAGCCTGATAATCATTGACAATCAACTACCATTTGTAATTGATATAATAATTATTTATACTACGTTTTTCGGTTATCATTAAAGCAACATGGAGTTTACTGAAGAGGAGGTTAGGCAGAAACTGTATGAACTTGGTTATGTAAATGTGCCACAATCTAAGCTAATTGAATTTATGAAGGGTAAGTTGTTTTTTTTTAAATTTCTCTGAAAGTCACTAATCATCAGGATATATGGAATCTGCTAGCCTTTGTTTAAGCCCTTTTTCCAAGTCCACTCAGACGTCTGACTCTAAATCCGGCAAACTTTGGAAGCTTTGATTTTGTCTAGAATTTTAGTACATATTGATATTTTAATATGTTTTAACTTTTACTAATGTATACCTAATGTTTGTTTCATATTTTATTTTATGTAGGACAAACATTGATAGCAGTTTGTAACAGAAGTTTTATCCTAGTAAAAAATATTCTCATGTTATTATTATTACTAGTATCCCGGGTAAAACCTTTTTACCGAACTTAACTTTGAAAACATTAGGTCAAATCCACCATTCCCGTGTACGTACCCCGTGATGAAAAAATAAATCATAGAATCGCAACTCAAAAGTGTACCCATGTTGTAGAGCTCGAAAAGCTGATCAAAAAAGTGTATGGGATCGTTTCGCTACGACCAACCGTTGCAGAGATATCGCTGATCAAAGATTTCGATGACGTCATATCCGCAGTACCAAATAAAATTTAGGCCCAAATGATGTGTCACCCCATCACCCGTATCGCTGACCCCAAAAAACGTCAGTTATACCTATTGGTTCTTGAGATATTTCCCCAAAAACGTCGCGTTCGATAGGGGATGCAATGCAATGATTCCCCGTGATCATAAAAAACTGACGTCAAATGATGCCACGTGCTTTTGGAATGATCGTGAAAAAAGTGTCTCTCGCCTCTACGTGGTTTTACGCGCACATAAGAGGACGATGACCGTAAAAATTAAACAAATATATCACTCTCTAAAATAAAAGTGGTATGCACAACGCGGATTATTATAATAAGATGATGACATGCCAGTGGTGGATTTAGGGTATGTCGTGTTAGTCGCAAAGACTAACCTCTTTTTTGCTAAAAAGGTTTTTTTATGGTTCAGTAATTCTAAATTACCGGACAAGCCAAACGATTTCCCTCCTGCTAACTACCTTTCTGTTTGCGAAGAAAAGCCGTGAACGCCATACATGAATGTAAAATTTATAGCTTTTGCCAATGTAGCTCCCATTCGATGCTAGCAAAGAAAGCGCTTCGCAGAAGTAAGTCTTCGATTTCATGAAGTTGGTATTCGAATTTTATGACAGGTGCATAGAAGCATGTGAGATACAGTATTTTACTTGTTAAATCATGCTTTTACTACCCCCTTCGGTAAGTTAGTCGGGTTAGTCACTGTAGTAAAAGACAGAATCACTCTAATTTTTTTCAGAGGAAAGTATGCAGAGTATTTCTGATTTAAAGCTTAATTTTTTGAGTTAAGGGGTAACTTTATTTCCAATTATCCACAAAAACAGTGAGCGACTACCTTTTTTATGCCCCCTTCTTGCATAATTTTGAACATGTGCTGGTAGTGATGAAAGCTCTTTTCTATCTTGCAAACATGGTGGTGAGTATACGTTCTTTTGAAGATGTAAAGTTTTATTAATGAAAGTGCAGACTTGGCAATACTTTATGATGAATTGCTGGAGAAGATTCAGAAAGAATGCTTTGAGGTTTCTTTACCTCTTTCCCTTCAAGATTATTGTAAGTAGAACATTTGTAGATGAGAATATTGTTTGTTGACATTTTTGAAAATTTCTTAAATTCAGATCAAGGCTTGTAAAGACATTCAGTACACTGAATACGGGTTTAACCCAACGAATCATAATGTGCTCTTTTCCCTTCCGTGGGATGCTGCCCTGCCTTTTTAGATTAGATCCTGGTATCATTTTGTGAAAGAGAAATTTATTTTTAATTTTAATTTATTTTATTTTATAATTATTTTTATTTATTTGGTTTTACTATTTGAGGTGTACAAGGCATTGCCAAGTGTTATCAATATCACTGTATTAATTGAGGGGACTATTATAATCGTTGAATATCCAGTATACTTGGAACAATGGAACTCCAGAACTAAAGACGAGAATAACGAATGTCAATATGAAGTGTTGGTATTTCTAGTCATAGTGGTTAAAAAGTAATGCTATCAGGAAACACTGATTCAAAGATATCTTCAGTGATTATTCATTTAAAGAACATGTGACCCATTTTTTAAAATGAATTTTGTCAATGGACTTATAAAGTTCCAACATAAAACGGAATGTTATCATTTTTTAGTCAAGTTTGGAAGATGCCTGGTTACGTATTTCTTGTTGGTTGAACTGATTATTACAGTTTGGTAAAACTCTGACATTTGAAAAAATGTCGGGACAGGTCTATTGAATCGCAACTATATACGTTGTATTGATAGAATTAATTGAAAGAAAACTAACAAAAGTAACAGATATTCTTTCCGTCTATCATGCATGCTCATTTACGCACTGTTCACGAATTCAACTCACTCTCGCTCGAATTTTGTCAAATGAAAATCCAGATTTCACGCAACCTTTAGTTGGCCAACTGAGCCATAGTTGTTATTTTGTCCTTTCCTGCCCCCACTGCGTTCTTGTAGTAAGGAACAGGTCGGAAAAAAGTATCAAATTCGAAGTATCAAAATCTTTAGAGCTTATTCGGTGCAATGATGCAAAACAGTAGTAGCATTTCAAGCAACGAGCATCCTGTGTAAAACTTTTTTATGGGTTTTAATCAAGGCTGTTGCTGAGAAAAAAAGAGCTTTGCATTGCTGAATATACAACTACCATTACTGTAAACCATATCTTTCTTCAACTCAGTTAATGTGTTTTTGTTTTTCAATTAAATGAAAACCATTTCCTTGCACTTGTTTTTAATAAAATCTAATGTATATGTATCATGACGTCAGTTTTTGTATGATCATGGGGTAATCATTGCATTGCATCCCAAATTGAATGTGAGGTTTTGGGGAAGTATCTCGAGAACCAATGGGGATAACTGACGTTTTTTTGGGTCGGCAATACAGGTGATGGGGTGACAAAAGTTTTAGGCCGGAATAATTTTTGGGTGGTGGGGCTAAGACATCATCACAATCTTTGATCGGCAATATCTCTCTAAAGGTTGATCATAGCGAGACGATCCCATACACTTTTTTGATCAGTTTTTTTAGCTCTACAACATCGGTACATTTTCTGTTTCCAATTCCCAAGTTGAAATTTTCGTCATGGGAGTTCACACACGGAATAGGCAAATTTGACGCGTCCTTTTCGAAGTTAAACTTAAAATTTTACCCGGTTTACTAGTAACATACATTAATAGATCTTTTTCTTCAATTTATGCACTCTTGTATGAATTGTTTATTCTGCTTATCAAAACATAAATGAAAACTTGCTAACAAACGAACCCAGTAGTGGTAGTTGCATGTTCAGGAATGTAAAGCTCTTTTTTTCTCAGCAACAGTTTTGATTAAAACCCGTAAAAAGGTTTTACACAAGATGCTCGTTGCTTGAAATGCTACTACTGTTTTGCATTTTTACACCGAATAAGCTCTAAATATTTTATATGGCTTGTTATCTATAATAATAATAACATCATAATATTTTAATAGGATAAAACTTCAGTTACAAACTGCTACCAATGTTTGTCCTGCATAAAATGAAATATATTGATATATTGATTTGTTTTGGTCAAAAATAGTGCTCAATGCGTTCGTAGAGCTATTTATTTATTTATTTATTCTTATATGTATATATAAAATGAAATATAAAATGAAAGTTAGCCAATCAAAATGATGTTTTGCAATCGAAACATATGTATGTAAGGGTTTCCCTGAATAAGTAAATGTCACCTCTCTGCGTGGTTTTACATGCTCAATGATAAGAACTTGACTGTAAAACTTAATTAAAATAGTCATTCTTTAAAATCAAAAGTGGATGGACACTTGCTATTAGTATATAGATAGATCTAAACTACATCCATTGAAAATTTACATCTTCAATTTTAAACTTTGTTAGCTTATGTTACACAGATCCCATTTGTGTTGAGAGGATTCATAAAGTTTGATTATGAAAAACCAGAAACCATAGATATACCATAAATTGTTTAATAAAAAACAATGTGTAAAAGCCAAAAGGAACTGGTCACCTATGAGAAATTATGAAAAGGAAAGATTCAAACTAGAAACTGCATTGGATGAAGTTGCTTATCATTAACTAAAATTGAAGCTTAATGCATTATTAACAACAAGGGATACTTTGAATTGAAAATAACTGAAATTCTGTTGTTAGTATTTCATAGGAATAAGATCAATTTTTTATTGTAAAATAACCAGATATTATGAATTGACACCTTTGAAAATTCCTATGCCTTCTTACATTGCAATTTATCAAGTTTTCTAAAATGGTTTCTCCAGATTGTAAAATGTCAACTAAACTGCTACTTCACTTCAATAATTCAAAGTTTAATAACTGCTTTTACTGTAAATACCTTTGCAGACAAAATTTCTGTTAAAATTTTCATTTGTGAATGTTTTTTTTTCAGATTTGGAAGAATTAGTTAAACATGAACAATCAACAGATTCATATACCACAATGACAGGTAAAATTTCTTTTAAAAATTTGGTTTTCAATGAAGCGTGCAATTTCTCTCAAAGTGGACACTACTAGACAACAAGAAATTTGATTGATTTACGGAATTTTCCAACAATTGATCCTACCTTCACCATTGTGAGTGACAGAAAATTATTTTGGTGCCTATTCAAAAATTTAGCTCATTGAGACTTTCTAAGATATGTTCAAAATTCACGAATGTGCCCACTGTTATTTCTGTACTATAGATACTATAGGGACTATAGGGACTATAGGTACTATAGGGACTATAGGGACTATAGGTACTATAGGTACTATAGGGACTATAGGGACTATAGGGTTTATAGGTACTATAGGGACTATAGAGAAATTTGAACAAGTTGATGCAAGTACTGTAACCTTAAGTCACTTAGTATTTTTAAAAAAGTGTGTAGAAAGTCATCATATTGATTGTGTACATCTTCTTTTACCAAAATACTGACTGGTCTATAAATTAAACGTCATAAAATTTTATGCCTACTTTAACAGTCAGTGGGAAATTTTAGTCTTCAAAATAATTATCTTTTACCCTAAGCTGTTATCAACATGGGGCGTACTGTGGCGAAAATGAGTCTTGCAAAAGTGAAAGAAAATAAGATATCAAAACAAGGCTTCAGATAAAATGAGATGTTAAACGTTATTTATGGTTTGAACTGAATTTTGTCATAAAGTTTTATTTCTTAAAACAGTGTTATTTATTATGTATAGCAAAGCAAAAAACTTCAAACACTTTTTTAAAGAATAACAAAAATCGAAAATATTTTTAAATGAAACATCTTGTGAAAATTTGAGCTCGTTTGGATGAATATTGAAGAAGTTGTAAGGTTTTGAAAGTTTTCAAGCTGAATATGACGTCACAACCTGACTTCTATTTGTACTTTTTGACGTTTGCTTTAAATGTAGTATTTTATTGCATTTAGCCTTCCGTCCACCGATTTTTCCCATATTGATTTTTGTGAAGTTGTGGCCATGTATATATATATAGTTTATTTACACCTTTAATTTTCCATATAATAATGTAATTATATCATATTTTAATTTTTACAGGACATCCATGATAGCAGTGTTTTGTACAACTGAGGATTTGTCCTGTTTAAATAAGCAAACAAACAAACAAACAAACAGACTACTCTTTTCAAAAGTTAATCAGAGACATGTGTTCACTCAAAGTTGTTAATTCTTCTTTGTTGCTTCATGTTGTTTCATTTCTGATATCTTTGGTTTAATTGTAATCTACAATGGCTCATGGATGCAACAATAAGCAACACAGAAGCAAACGAGAAGGGGAAAAGATTTCATATAAGTTTAGTCAAACAGGTGAATAAAAGTGCTCACTATCATGATGAAGTAAACAGAAATTTTGAAAAATTGTAAACACTTCCTTCTGAATATTTCTTTTCAATGATGAAGATCGTTTAAGCAGCATTCACATTTAAGTAGATTCCACTTCAGCTGTTAAGTGATTTTTCTTACGGAGCCTACGGAGTTATGGACCTTACGGCACACTTAAGATAAAATGCTCCGTAAGAGAGTGTTCTCATGTAAGTAAAAGGAGTGGTGTCTTATGTAGTTTCTTTTTCAAGATGGCTGCTATAAATGAAAGACGTTTTCTTTCATTGGCATTGATATTAATGAAAAGAAGAAGGCGGAGACGACAAAAAATTCTACAAAATACAAGAATCTGGGTTAAAAAATTAAATCAATGTCGAAGTGACCTTGGGGCATACAAAATAATATTTTTGATGGCGAAAAAACATGATAGGCTTTCTTTTTTTGAGTAAGAAAAAAATTGCAATTACTGTTATAATCATTGACCGCCATTTTTGAATTTGAACAAAAATCAAATAACTTCCACACAAACGTATCAACAGAAAATGGAACGTTTTCAAAAATTTTGAACAAATTTTGTTGATTCGAACACCATGACGTAATATTTTTCTTCTCTCCTTACGTACTCTCAAGTACATTTTCAAAGATCAAAAAGTTTTGATCTTTTGAAAACCATACTTAACGTCTTAAGTAGGCCTTAAGACTTTACGGCTTAAGTAGGTATGTGCTCACATTAAAGTAAATTTTACTTAACGTAAGAAGCTTACGGATCCTTAAGCAGCAGAGAATGAATGGATTTTGGTCCGTAAGAGTAAAATTTACTTTAATGTGAATGCGGCTTTACTATGCACTGTTTTTCCATCTTGCAGCTTTTAAATAAAGTAGTCGTGTTAAAACATGAACAAGTCAATACAAGCACCATTGTCGGTATCAATGGGAAATTGAAAAGTCAGCCGAACATTCAGCTCAACCGAATCAGAAAAATCTGATGTCCAGCCTCTACTATCAAATGCCTGTCGATATCTGTGTTTTTGTTCAAAAGAGAAAAAATATCAAAACGCAAGAGAGAAGAAGAGCTAGAAGAGACATCTGAGCTTTGCATTAGAATTCAGAATGCCTGTGTTGAAAGTTTTTTTGAGAAAATTAAATAAAACCTTAAAATAGAGCTCTTGAGAAATTTTTGGAAATTTTCATTGTTGTTTTTTGATTCATAGATGAAAAGGAAAGATTTTAGCAAAAATATTTTGGTGTTAATTCTCCTTTAAGATCTTAAAGCAACCTCCCTCCGCATTACCATGGTTAACCATCCGCAATGATTAAATGATTAAATGATTTGAGCTGATTATAATATATCTTGTAGGAGCATCTGACAGTGAGGATTCACAGTACTTTGAAAACAGACGGCCTTTCCAAGATGTTTCAAAACAACAACGCCACCACCCTGTCGCATTCTTTAAGGAAAAGGTACTGATATCTGATAGGTGACATAATGAAACTGAACAGGCAATTGTGTTTTACTGACAGGTATATTTGTTTTTAGGAGTATAGGAAGTTACGTCAAGTATCATATGATAAAGAAAATGTAGACTGCCACAATCCTCCAGAAAGTTCTGAACTTTTATCATCAACTGCTGCGTCATTCTCTGAATCTGATACTGTGACCTATCAACCAAGGTACAATAGCTGGATAGAGCAGAAAGAACATTCAGGTTCAAATGTTCAGCGTAAAGTTGCAAGGTATTATGATAAAAAATAATTTTGTACAATAATTAGTTACATGGCTATTTTGTTAAGTGGTAATAGTTATGGTTTTGTGTTATGGTTTTGGTAATTTTTAGAAAGAAAAATGGTCAAACACACATTTTTGATGAGACTTTCACAGATAATGAAAGTATAATTTCAGACATCACTGATCTTGAAGACCGTCTGAGAAATATGCCTTTGCAAAAAGAAAGATACAATAGCTCCAATGACCTCTCAGAAAGTAGCAAAGCCTCATCGAGTAGATACTTCAGAAAATATACAGAGGCCGAAACTGCAGCTTCAGCTTTGCCTGCTTTCATCCGACCATCAACGTCACATCCACACACGAAAAGGTTGCGAAAATGTGATCCTGTATCAAGGTATATTTGTTTTCCGTTTTTGAAACAAACCAAAGTTTGTTTATTTTTCATGAGCATCTTGTGTTCTTGATTACGTTTTTGTATCAGTTTGAATTTTTGAGTTTTCATATCACAGGTTTCATCAGTTTAAAGAAGAGTGGAAAGTAAATAAAGTACCTGGAGAATCAAAACGATCATCACTTCGATGGAATGTCAGAGTGAGTTTACTCATACATTTATCGGATATTTTCGCGAAAGTAATGTGTTATTTTGTTTGTTTTCTTTAAAGCGATTCCTGTGTCCAAAACAATATTTTTTGATGGATGGCAGTAGAACTCAAAAAGTTGTTTATGAAAGTTTATGAAATTTATTATAGTTTTTGGATATTTTTTTCCTTGGGTAGATATTTCAATTTCAAAATCATCAATTATGCAATGCATAATTATAATGTAATAAGATAGTATTTTGTTGATGTTTATACAGGGTGGGCAGTGATTCTTGAATTCCTTGAATTGTTCTTGAATTTTAAGTTGCTCTTTTTTAGTGGCTCAGATATTCACTACAAATGATATTTTGATATGTTCTTAAAATGTTATTGAAATGTTTCATTTAAAAACCACTGGCCACTATGTTTATAACTTCTGAATTACTGAATACCATCACTCCATTCTTCTATTCTTCTTACTCCATAGTTATTGTGATGAGAAGTGTTAGCTACTATCTTGTTACATCATGGACATGCAAAGCAAGTTTAAAATCTTAAAAATTAAAAGTCTCAGAAACTAAAGAGAATTATGAAATGCTGAAGAGAAACTTGTTAAACAAGTTATTGAGCTCTATCATATTTGTAAATATCATTTTAGGTGCAGGATTCCTTTCAATTCATTGTGCATTAAAAAAGTGACATATTTTGGTTGGCCCAAAAATACCTCAGGAAATAGATGTTGAACGCCCATGTTCAGCCTGCGTTGTATCACCACCTGCTCCAAATTATTGCACTTAAAACCAGCGATAAGACTTCCTTTACTGCTGGCTTTATCGCTAAATAAAGCTCGTTTGCACGTGAAAAGAAATACGTTCCTGGTGTTTCAAATCTTGCATGTTCTTAACTCAGCCGTTTATTGTCGCGGTCGCATTTAAAATGTCAGCAGACTTGCTTTACACGATGCATTCCGAACGTGAACTTCACGTGGTTTTTCTTTACGATTTTAAACCAATCAAATATCAGTTTAACAATACACTCAAAACGCAGAGAGAAAAAACTTTTCAACTTATTATTAGCTTTTGTTTTATGCGCTCTAACATGGGTGCTGTCAGAAGTAGGTGAAAAAATGGTTTCTCTTAAAAAGATCACACAGGAGGAGAAAAAAATGCACGTGCTAAATGAATGAAGTGAATAAAAAACGTTCGATCAGATTAAAATAGATTAAAACAAATTGATTAAAAGAAATTAAGACAACTATTGAGACAAAAGCAAAAAAATATTTTGTTTCATGATACTCTTTTTTTACCTATCGGTTTTTAAACATTTTGATTGCTCGATAAAAACTTCACCCGTCTCAGACAGTCAGGCAAGCTTTAGGATACACTGGCAAACCGCACATGCTGCCACGTTCTGCCACTGCTGCTTTTTGTCCAAAATGTTTAATCAGTTAGTGTCTTTGTATTTAGTTGATGTATTGTTTTCAAAGGCAAGTCAACGTGGAATATAAAACTAACAGTAATAATAAAAACAAAACGTTATTCCTATTAGTTCATCAGCCAAAAAAAAAGTCACGTTCGATTGGGGTTGCAATGTATTTGCTTCGAACTCACGTCGCACTCAAAAAAAGAAATAATTTCGCTCACAACTCAATCTACCATTTTGCGTGGCTTACAAACAAACAAACAAACAGACGGAGAATCGGCTATTAATATATAGACTAGCCGCCAAGGCGGCGTCGCTCGCCGCCCATGTTCAGCCTGCGTTGTATCACCACCTGCTCCAAATTATTGCACTTAAAACCAGCGATAAGACTTCCTTTACTGCTGGCTTTATCGCTAAATAAAGCTCGTTTGCACGTGAAGAGAAATACGTTCCTGGTCTTTCAAATCTTGCATGTTCTTAACTCAGCCGTTTATTGTCGCGGTCGCATTTAAAATGTCAGCAGACTTTCTTGCTTTTCACAATGCATTCCGAACGTGAACTTCACATGGTTTTTCTTTACGATTTTAAACCAATCAAATATCAGTTTAACAATGCACTCAAAACGCAGAGAGAAAAAACTTTTTCAACTTATTATTAGCTTTTGTTTTACGCGCTCTTACATGGGTGCTATCAAACGTAAGGGGTAAATGGTTTCTCTTCTTAAAAAGATCACACGGGAGGAGAGAAAAATGCACGTGCTAAATGAATGAAGTGAATAAAAAACGTTCGATGAGATTAAAATAGATTAAAAGAAATCGATTAAAAGAAATTAAGACAACTATTAAGACAAAAGCGAAAAAATATATATATATATTTTGTTTCATGATTCTCTTTTTTTTACCTATCGGTTTTTAAACATTTTGATTGCTCGAAAAAAAGTTCACCCGTCTCAGACAGTCAGGCAAGCGTTAGGACACAACACTGGCAAACCGAACATGCTGCCACGTTCTGCCACTGCTGCTTTTTGTCCAAAATGTTTAATCAGTTAGTTTCTTTGTATTAAGTTGATGTATTGTTTTCAAAGCCAAGTCAACGTGGAATATAAAACTAACAATAATGATAAAAACAAAACGTTAATCCTATTAGTTCAACAGCCAAAAAAAGTCATGTTCGATTGGGGTTGCAATGTATTTGCTTCGAACTCACGTCGCACATAAAAAAAGAAATAATTTCGCTCACAACTCAATCTACCATTTTGCGTGACTTACAAACAAACAAACAAACAGACAGACAGAGAATCGGCTATTAATATATAGATTTGTTTTATGCACTGCATAAAGCAAATTTAACATCTTAAAAATGAAATGTCCCAGAAACTAGAGAGAATTATGAAATGCTGAAGAGAAACTTGTTAAACAAGTTATTGCAAATTTCATTTTGGACACAGGAATTGATTCATTGTGCATTAGCAAAGTGACATTTAACGTTTCTTGACTCAAAAATGCCACAGAAAATAGTGACATTAAATTTTGTATATCGGTTAAAAGTATACTTTTATTTCTCATTAGTTAAACATTACAATTTTTTTCTAGGAACAAATGATAAATTCTGAAGTTTTTGAGGTATGTTTTCGGCATTAAATCTTTTCTGAGTAAAACTTTTCATGTTTGCTAAATGCATTTTTTATATGTTTTTTTTTTAATTTTAGAAACCCCGGCATCACTTCACAAAAAACAAATATGTGGTACCCACGGAAAAGAAGAGACAAACATTACGTTGGCAAGTTCGAAGTGCCCTGGCAAAAGTGTAATGCCTAAATAATATAATATTTTATGAATTTTTTGTATATAAATTTTATTGTGTTATTTTTGGAAAATGTTTTATTAAAAGGGATTATTCTAGATGGTACCACCGAAACATTATAACATCATTTTGTAATGATAATGAAAAAGCTTTCTCGTGATATGTGGGACGTTGTGTTTTTTGAAGTTTTCCACTCAGTGTTTTGTTAAATCATTTTAGATGATGAAGTGCATAACCATCTGAAAATATTATAATATAGAATGGATAACTTCAGTTATATATAATCAAACATCCTACTTTTTTGTAATTATTTTATGAAAATAGAACCATAGTAGATTGAAATATTTCTGGTCAAAAAGAAATTGAAATCATCAGGCTGAGAAACTATGTCATCAAAGTTATATATACCAACTTTTCAAACTTAGCTCCTCCTCCAACAAAAGCAATGGACTAATTTATCAGTACTTATTTTTCCAGTCTCACGTTAAGGGATACTATGATCAGCTTAGTCAATAGTTTGCTTCTTGCAAGCATTCTGAACTACTTTATATTTTTTATCTTTATCAGTTAATAGATTAAATTATCTGTTTTACGAACATGAATTTATCTTGTTTTTTTGTTATTCTTGATTTGAAGGATAACCTCTTAACGAGGCATTTTGAGAACCACCTGCACCCCTTTTAGTTACTCCAGGAGTAGAATATTCTTTAATACAAAGTGATGTATTTGTCATTTTAGATTTGGTTTTTCATAATCAGAATGAAGACGAATTTTCAATTGTCGCTAGCTTTGGAATTGGTTTCATTCTTTAAATTGTTTAAAGGAGATGTTACAAATCAGCTCAATACATTTGTAGAAGCAGCAAAATCACGATTAGATCAGTATGGAACAATTGAGGTGATGCCTGCTGGTAGTGGTTTTGAGCAGCTATTTCTGTCACACATAGATGAAGAGAGTAATAATATGGTAAACACTGATGCAGACTTTATGATTGTACGAAAAGAATATGTGGTACTTGAACATGTGCAAGAGACAGTACCTTCTGAAAACTTATGCAAAGTTACAGAACATGAAACTACAAAAAACTCAACTTTTCTTCATATGAGGCGTGGTACTCATGATGGATATGTGTGTCTTTCGTTTATCTCTGTTGGAAGCTGCAAAGAAAGTACGGAGTCTGTAAATTTCCTTGAGAACTTCAAGTTCATTGAGGAGTCAAGGAAATCTTATGATCTTACAGATGCTTTGGGACAAATGCAATCATTAGAGGGTAATGTTCATGGGCCATCATTTCAAGAACATACTATAGGTTCTATAAGAGTAAGCATTGATTGGGTTTTTACCATAAAGTGCGACTTCTGGCCATCTCAAGCAAAAGAATGGATAAATAGACCTAGATTAGGATCGTGGCCGTCAATTCAACTTATTCAAAGCATTGTATCTAAAGGATGCCATGTTGTTCCTGTAGATTCACACAACACTACTATACCTGGAAAAGAATGGCGACTTTCGTTTTCCCTTGCTGAATTAACTCTTATAAAATCAATGGAGGAAGATTTGAAATTTGCGTATTGCATTTTGAAATTAGTAATTAAATTTAAAATGGAGATGTTTGATGTTGACGTATTTGCCTCTTACCATTTAAAAACCGCTTTGTTTTGGTATCTTGAAGCTTTTGGGGAACATTATGTGAAGACTTTATCGACAGTTGAAAAAATATATGGTCTTTTGGATATGCTTATCCAATTTTACAGTGATAATTGCATCAATAACTACTTCGTAAGAACAAATAACATGATTGATCATTGTTCAGCTGGTGATATACTTAATACGCTGAAGTGTCTGAAAAGTATCCAACTTAATCTTTCTACGTCACTTTATGACTATATTGACAATAATCAGAAATTACCTATCTTGTTTGATAACACAATCTTGGAACAAGTTGAATCTTTGAGTGTTTTCTCTCGTGCTTGTAAGTACCATTTTCTTGTTATGTCGTTGGTTGGTCTGTTGATCGATTCAAATGGAGAAAAGGACTTTTACTCTTACCACATCCCTGTTCAAGTTTTGTTTAAGAAGTCTGAATTTTTACACAAACTTTCTTTTAATGATGGTGATGACTTGAAGGAAATCTCTCGACAATATCTTTGTCTTAACAACCTGCAAACGCAAGAAAGTGTTACAATTCAAGACATTTTAAAACTACTTGACGTATACCTTAGTGAAGATAGCCTTAAGGTGACTGAGAGCAGTGCTGTTGCCTTAGGTGTTTTTAATGTTGTGTTAACTTTGCATCCAGACATTATGAGGTTGTCGGAACGTGAATGTCACGTAGATTATATGCAGAACAAAGATTTCTTTACAGTTCTGTGTTGGTCAGCCGCCACCCACAAAAAACATTGCAATGAAATTTATGAATTTGTGGCTAAAGTATGGAAGGACCCTCCTTTATTATGGTGTGATGATGTTGACGCAATCCAATTTATTCAGCTATTAATGGTTGTTCTTGGAAAACCAACAAAGCAGGCTAAAGCAGTGACTGGCTCGTTACTCAAGAATGCAGTGTTTGATATATTTACTTGGCGTGGCTTTATGTTTTACCTATTGCATGTAAGTTTGGATTGTGCGTATATTGTCTGTCAAGTCATCGCATACTTACTGGACAAACCAGTTTTTGATGAAATACATAATATTATAAAATTTAACCCTGGTGCCACTATCAAACAAAGAGCAATCGACTTAGTTTTAGGAAGGCCTGAACTGAAAGCTGAACTGACTAAAGAAGAGTTTTCAGAATTAACCAAAACATATAAATAGTCAAAATAAAATGTTGACAACGTTCTTTTAATCTTTTATAAACTTTTATGTTTATCCATTTTTTTGTCTGAGTGGATATTGTAAAATGTATCTCTTGTGTCTTTTATACATCTCTTGACACTATTTTGATTATACGCTTTTTGTATAAAAATCTTTTTTTGGTAACATTTTCATATTTTATATATTTTTTATGTCTTTTGCATTGAACCCATTTTCCACCGCAGTGGCTGTGACGTCACTCCACCTAGTGTATTAAACTGTGATGGTGTGACGTCACTTTTGGTGTTAGTATTGTTATGAGGATTTTTTGTGAGTGTTTGAAAAATCACATCGGATTTGATTGTGTTTTTAACTTCAGTCTTGACTCTTGAAATCGTAAGGTAAGATCAATTCAAAAAATAACTACTCTATGGACTTGGAAGGAAGTGGACTGGACTCAACCGACTATCTTATTTCTCTCAATTTCTCATGGTTATAAAGATGTTTCCTTCTACTAGTTCATTTTTCAGATGAAGCAAATATTAACAATAAATGCTGGGTCATCATCCTTGAAATATGCCTTGTTCAATGCTCTACACAGTTCTATCAAACATGTTGTGGCAGCTGGTATAATTGAAAAGATTGGTTTGGACGCACAACGTGTGAAGCATTATTACGAAGGTGATGGGAATAAGAAAAAATTTGAATTTCAGGAAACGTCTCTTCACACTCATGAAGATGCACTCAAACTTACTTTATCACTTCTACCTGATCACTCTCATGATAGTATTTGCGCTGTGGGTCATCGAGTTGTACATGGTGGTTCCACAATCACTGAAGCACAAATAATAAATGAAGATGTTGTTGATGCAATCCGAAATGCAATTCCTTTTGCGCCGTTACACAATCCAGCTAATCTACTTGGAATTGATACAGCTTTTAACATATTTCCGCAATCTGTTCAACAAATTGCAGTATTTGACACTTCCTTTCACACCACCATGCCAAAACATGCATGGTTGTATGGGCTTCCTACCGAACTGTATGAGAGACATGGTGTTCGGAAATATGGATTTCATGGTATCAGTCACGAGTATGTTGCTAGAAGAGCTGCAGATTTTTTAAAGGTACCTTTGGATTCACTGAATTTGATCACCTGCCATCTCGGGGCAGGATCAAGTATTGCCTGCATAAAGGATGGAGTAAGCATCGACACATCTATGGGGATGACACCACTCGAAGGGTTGATTATGGCCACCAGATGTGGTGACCTTGACCCAAGTGTTGTGTTTCACTTAGCCAAGCGAATGCGTGTTGAAGAAATCGAAGATTTATTAGTGAATAAGAGCGGCTGGTACGCTTTGAGTGGACATAAGGATGGACGGGATTTAGAAGATGCTTACGATGATGGTGACAAGAAATCCAAAGATGCTGTTGGTGCGATTGTGCACAGGATTCGCAAGTACATAGGGGCATACCACTGGAATTTAGGAGGCGATACTGATGCTATAGTATTTACAGCTGGTCTTGGTGAAAATTGGCCACTATTAAGATCATTATGTCTACGTAGCTGTGAAAACTTCGGGTTTGTTTTAGATGAACAATTCAACAGTAGAATTAGAAATGTTAAAACAATTGTTGAAATCTCAAAGGAATCTTCTCCGAAAAAAGTTCTTGTGATTCCCACTGACGAGGAATACAGTATTGCTAATAAAGTTCTAGAAATTATCTAAAAAATTCATTCAATAGTTCGTTCATTTTCACGATGATAATATTAATGTAAGATGTTGTTGGATTATGAGGTAAAACTAGACTAGGAACCGAAAGCCAAAAAGTAAAATTTTAACTTTCTTTGTTTAAGTTGCTATTCTTGGATTTTGATTTCTCTTAGAAAGGGGATATTTAAAGGACCTTAAGAAACTGAGCCTCGATACTGTGTTTGAATTCATTGTAGATATCGATGTATATTTTTTATAGATTTTCTAAGAAATTATGCAGTTTTCCATAGAAATTATTTTTATATCTTTTTAGTTAAGAGAAATTAAATTATTAAAATTTAGTCATGTTATACGATCTTAATATATATGACCTATCCCTGAAATTTTTAAGTTTTAAGATAGAAGAAAATCGAATTATGACGTTGTTAACTCTTAGTATAACATAACCGCCTTTCATGACGTTGATTTTTTTTGTCGTTAAAGGCCTTAGCAGTGGGCCTGATGACTTTGTCAAATCTTCATTGGATCAAGGAAGGTTTATGTAACCTATGTGATTGTGTTTGTGTAAACAATCTTCAATTCTACTATACATAGGAATCTTTTTACTGTATTTTTTGAAGGAAGAATGTTATAATGGACTGTTATGGGTTAAACGAGGTGGTCACGCTGAATGACTTTCATGTTCTTTGACAAGTAACAACGGGAAGCCATTTCACGTTCAAGTTAGTTTCTCATTGTTACACTTGTAATGGTTATTTAAAATCGATTTGATGTATGGTAATTAGAGCTGGATTTCTCCTCCAGCAGTCGATTCTATCATGCATCATGCAACTTGATTTCAACACCCAGCAGAACACCTCAGACACCCAACAAAACAGGCTAACTGTTTAATTAAAAATAAAACTTTATGTTCAGATACGTTGATCCGCATCAGAAAGCAGACAATAATCAAAATATGAGAATTTTAAAATTCATTTATTAGTAAAAAAAATTTAAAAAAAATGGAGAGATAACTGTAAATATGGGAAGAGGAAAGCCACATAAAAAATCAACCGATTCTGAAGAGTCAAGAAAAGCTACGAGGGCTCATCATGGCGGCAGAAGAGGTGGTCGAGGAAGAGGCTTTAGATGCAAAAGTTCTGAAGATGATAGTGAGGTAGGGTTCTTTCATAGCCATGCTGTTTGTTCATCACGGAGAAGGTTTTACCATTGTAATAATCTTGTCCAATCATATATATATTTTTCATATAAGCGTTCTTCTTAATTCCTAATCATATCATCAGCCTCGGAGACTGTAATAGTCAGAGTTTCAGATAATAGTATTTATGACTAGCATGTAGCTGTACCTAAAACTTCCCCCGCGTTCAAGAATTCCAATTTGTACACACAGCAATCTATACATTAAAAAAGAAAACTTTCCGCCCAAACAATTTTGTAATTTAAGAATTTTGCAGTGAAGAAAGAGCGTCCCGAAAATCACATATTTAAGTGTAAATATTTACGTTTTACAAGACAATGAATTGTTTAATGAGTAGTGTAACCTTGTGGCATAGTGTAGCGGTGGCTACACTAACTGGGAATATGCAAACCAAATAGATCTATTTACGCAGGTGAAATCTGCGTAAAACTTTGTTACTTTTTTAAAGTGAAAAATCCATTATTAGAAATCATTTCAAGCGGTTCAAGCTTTGATTCAAAATAAAAAGTAACCGAGATTTAAAAGAGCTAAAGCATTGTTGGTAATATTTCAAATTTCAAGCTGTGCTTCAAAATCCTTGTTAATTCAAAACAACACGAAAACAACACAAAAGTAATATGAAAAATGTCTAAGCAGTTTTTGCATACGAACTTTCTAAATAACACAGTATAATATAATAATAAATTAGGAGAAAGATACGAAAAACATTCTGTCTCCCACTTACTATACCATGCTTTGAAACGGGAAATATACCAGCGTGTAACAGTAACACGAAAAGTTGTAGGATGATGATGTTGATGAGGATGAAGAACAAAATCGGAAATTCGCCTATCTCGTGAAACTACTATGCCTCCTCCCTCGCTTACGCTTGCTGCTCTCTGTCCATTAAGAGTATTATTACATACATGATATCGAGTTTTACTTTTGTTAGTGTTCCATGGTCACTGATACAACTGTATAGTGCTCTATCTTTGCTTTATCTGTGTAGGAACAAGCCAAACCTCATAGACTGCTTGAGTCTAACTGGGGTCGTTATGACGAGCCAGCAGAACTTGAAAGTGAGTTTTCTTGAAGAGGGTTTCTTGTTCAAGAAGAGGTGTCAATTGTAGAAGCAATTGTCGCGCATTTTCTCAGTAGTTGATAAAAATTAACCAATCAGAACAGAAGCATGAAGAAATCGGCCAATCAAAGCTGACGTCAGCACGATACAACCCTCACTTATATCTACATCAGTTGATTACCTTTAAGTTAATAAGGTTTTCGTGTTTTTTGCACTTCCATTTCTCCATTTAGATCAGACTGCTGAAGAGTATGATGAGACAAAAGATTTCGACTATGTAATACAACATGCTGGTATGTTGTATACTTTTTTTCAGAAGACTCTTCGTAACACTAATATTCACTCATTCGAAACAACGTTCATCAGTTTCTTGGTAGTTTAAATTGTGTTGTTGTGTTGTGACTTTATATCATTGGTGTTTGTTTATAATCCCATGTGTGTTTGTTACAGGTGGTGCATCTTCCCACTTCCAGTTTAAAAACGAGAAAGAGTTACAAGACGAACTCTCCACCACATCGCAGGTTTCTATTCTGTTATGTTTCTTGCAATCAACTCGCTATGCAATCATGTCTGTCTGTTATAATTGTTGTCTTGTTAATGTTCAGTTTTGCATAAAAGCACTACACCTTAATGAGGCCTTCGAACTTTTAGAAATTTAGTTTTAATTTAACGCATCTTTGATTTAACGCCCTTTTCATTTTGGCGCCTCTCTTAAAATCTTTTTTGTCTAATAGACAAACTTTTTTTAAGTATGTTTCTATAACTTGTTGCAATCAATAGCCGAAAGTCTCTTTTTTGAAAGAACAAGACTTTGCACAATATTTTGCTCGTTCAACCAGACAAAATAAGGTTTTAAGGCATACTTTGATGATTCATTCGAGAAAGACTTCGAGAAACTTCTGTGTATATGTTTTTAACGTGCAGGTATTTCGAGTCTTCTGTTCCTATAAACTTTATTCTTATGAGTAACATGTACAGAAACAGCTGTTACTGAGACGTAAATATGAACTTGACTAAAACAACTTTTGTTTTTCTTATAGAATAATAAAACAAGTTCTGAGTAGAAAATCTGTTGTTCAGTTGTTGTCTTCGTCTCTTTTAGAACGGCGCCAGCATTTTAGATTTGGATTTGGAACAACTTGGCAACCATGTCTCCACACTTAAGTTAGTGGAAATGTTATCCTTAAGCGAGTTAGTCGGAGATCTGGTAATAAGTTTTTAGGTCAATGCTTAGGCGCTGTTTCTTGTCTGTCATTAAACCTTTTCTATACTTTCTAAACAATCCAGGAAAAAGACATTTGTGATCACTTCCATCATTTGATGTCTGAAGAGGGCGTGTCACATTCAGTCGATGTTTCTGCTGATGGAAGCAATATTTCTTTGGATGACGAAATGTTTCCAATGTGGGATTATGAGGGAATTGAACGATATAAAGATAGTTTGCTAATAGACCATCTATCAACACATATACAACGAAAGGGTTTTGAGAAAGTTCTCTCATCTAAAGAAAAATACAAGGAGATAGTATCAGATGAAAACGCCATATCTTTTACACACGCTGATGAAGAAGGGAGAGAACATTCGAAAAAGGGCGCGGTTGTTATCTCAAACGATGCAGCAGACAGTGGTCAGACTGACGATAATACAATTGACGATATCAGAACGATGGACGAACTCTTTTCACCAACGACAACAGGTCACTGTCACCAGACAAATTTAAATGGTGTCCCTGCGCTTGAAGACTCAAACGTCACTACTATCGACACAAAAATGACTGCTATCGATGACGTTTTAGAGAGCTGCAACACAGCTGAGGATAACACTGTTGACTTTCTAGATGAACTTTTGGATGATACTCGCCAACCTAATTTCCACAAAACTGGTAAGATGGTGTTAGCAAGCGAAGAAGGCTTGGACCTGGACGATTTATTAGCGGTTGTTCCTTCAGGTGTTCTACCAGCATACTCTCGTTTTCTTCTGATGGGTAATATTTTTTTATGTTCTATGGGCTTCAGTTCACTAATTTACTATCTATTTATCTTCAGATTCATCGATTCAGAAAAACCAGAATATCGAGCGTGAGGTAAGCATGATTTTCTTTGTTACATCAGCGACGTTTTACTTGCATTTGTACTTGTGTTTGTCGTACGGATTTTAATCAACATCTCTCCTCGATACAAACGAATTTGTTTGTAGATTCATTCCCCAGGTCCAGTTGTGCTTGAAACTATAGAAGTTTTGTATTCTTAGCAAATGATTAGACATACTATTCCTTTACAAATACTTATGAATGACCGACTGTAGCAAACCTAAGTCTTTAAGAAAACTAGGGTAGCTCTAATATATGACCTCGCAAAACTGAAGAAGCACTTTTTGTTATACCAGACCACTTTGATTTTACTTTAGGATGACTTAGACGATTTTCTCGACAGCATGCTGGAATGATCAGACTGAACACTTGCAACAACTTATCATCACTGCAAAACAGGCAAAATAGACTCTCATCTATCTGCTGAATTTGCGAAAATCTCGTTGCTCAAGAATAAGCTTCGCATGAGCTACATACTAAACGAAATAAACGATTTCGAAGTGGATATTGGGTGATGACCGTGGATTATTGGGTGATGACCGTGGATTATTGGGTGATGACCGTGGATTATTGGGTGATGACCGTGGATTATTGGGTGATGACCGTGGATATTGGGTGATGACCGTGGATTATTGGGTGATGACCGTGGATTATTTATCAGAAGACAGAGTACATAAAAGCAGATGTTATTTTGTTGAACTTATTGGATCATAAAGAAAACGACTATCGTTTGTCAGACGGTGGTTAAGTGTAGCATTTTAAGCATTTCACAACTATATTTTTACCTTTTTTTTTAAATGAAACAAGACACCTGCGAGGCAGTTTCCCTCTTAGCTTAATTGTCCTTCAACATGAACAAAGAGCTATGCAAATTGATAAAACAATCAGAGCGGTACTTATAAAATGTTCAAAACAAAATCCTAAGAAAGTTCGACCATGGGGTTATGGTTCTATGCTATCTTTAAAAACGTCTCTTGACTGAAAAGCGAAATAGACTACTGCCAAGCATGTTCGGCAAACAAGCCGGCAGGTACTAAACCGTATGAACGAACGTCAACCTGCCTCGTTGGTAGCCAATCGAAAGTGTGTAACGCGACCGTTGACGTCATAATTTTATCTTCTTTAAAATCTTATGTGTAGCAATGGTTTGAACGTTAACTTAACATCAGACGATTGCGAGAATTTCCATTCAACATGTTAATATCGAATCAGTCTAGTCACGTGATTAGTTCTTTTATAAAACTAATAAGATAAACTGATCGATCGAAATGAACAAACAAAAAAACAAAAGTCTACTTGATTGATGGAAATCATGAAATATTAACAGGAAAATATTTATGTCGATAAAAAAAATCATATCCCAATAAGGATAAAAAAAATATCCTTGTTTCTTTTTTCTCTGATATTCGGTATGGATACACGTTGTATGCCTTTGTAAATTTCGTTTCATTTTCATTAAAAATAGAATACATTTTGGAGACATTGGGGAAAAATGCATCTATTACTATTATTATCATACTATTATTATTCTGTTGGGATGCGTTGAAATGAAGCACGTTAAGAAACAGATATGTATGTTGAAAAATGTTGGGATTTCTTTGTATTCAACTTCGATTTAATAATCAAGAAAAATAACAAAATATTGAGCAATACAAGAATGTACAGTGTGTATCAAAATGTCTTATCCACTATATTTCAAGGCGTATATCTCATTACATGTCTGATAAAATATTGTGAATTTTATATCACAAGAAAGAGCTTTTCATGCTCTATCCATTGATATAAAATGTTTGTCAAAATATTTGTTCTTCGAAAAGATATTGAAGAAAAACTCAACGATTTGGTTCATTAAATTCTTAAAAGTCAATTAACTCATTTTACAATGAAGGTCATTTGTAAACACAATAAAATAAATTAAAAATCATCACATCATTTTATTTGACATTTTTAAGATTAGTTGTTTAGGGAAATTAATACGCAAAACTATACTTAAAATTTTCTAAAAGTTTCATCAGCACAACAAAAGAAAATCGCACCATTAAAAAGTCATTAGCATGTCAGTTAATTGACTTTTAAGAATTTAATGAGCCAAATTGTTGAGTTTTTCTTCAATATCTTTTCGAAGAACAAATATTTTGACAAACATTTCATATCAATGGATAGAACATGAAAAGCTCTTTCTTGTGATATAAAATTCACAATATTTTATCAGACATGTAATGAGATATACGCCTTGAAAGTTGGTGGATAAGACATTTTGATACACACTGTATATTGGATTTGATTTGTAATCATTGTTAGTCGAGCGAATCGAGGAATCGCATCAGAGTTCTAATCTTTCAATAGTTTGTCATTTCCAGCATTTTAACATTGATCTGGATCAAGTAGATATCTATTCAGATGTGGTCTTAATGGGAATTTAGGTTTGATCGATAGCCAATCTTTGTTGTTATTTTAGTTAATTGTCTTGTCAACATTTCAAAGTTATTTCATTTTTGATTGTTTTCAATTCCGCAAGCACCTTGCAGTGCGGCATCTTTTGTTTGTTTGTTTGTTTGTTTCAACATTTTTGATGACAAAGCAGGAAAAAACAACTTAATGTTCTAAACATGATTATGGCTTGATTTTGACGATATGGAAAGAAACTTTATTCTTTCAAAATGGTGTCAAAGTAAAAGTAATTTGACAGGAAGAGGACTGGTTGACGATTGGGAAGTTGGAAAAGCACATAAAAACATTGAAGATGGTGAGTTGGAAGATAACATCATATATCTCTCTCCAGTTTAAAAAGACTCACCTGTTGTCTATTAAAAATATTCTCTACTTTAATCAGGTGAAAGTGACGAATCTTTCATAACATGCATGTGGTGGCCAAGTCTTTCAATCTCGCATCCAGGTTTTTTTGTCTTATCAACAGACAGTTGGTACAAAATAGCCTGGGTGATGTTGTCTTTGTTACTTTAATCGGAGAAACTTTCGCGGGAGAAACTTTCGCGAGGTCAAAAATTCGCGAAATGTTTTGGATAAACTTTCACGAATTGGAAAAGTCGCAAAATTTCGCGAGATAAACTTTCGCGAATGAAGGAATTTTTTGAAATAATTTAGGAAAGTTTTTAGAAAACAAAGGAATTTTCCATGCAGAAAATTGACAAAATGCATGCATTCGAATCTGTATTTTTCGTTCACTACAAATAAAATGAAGATAAAATTAGTTCAAAAACTACAAAGATTGTTCGTCGTCAAGTTCGTTGAAAACGTCATCAAAAACATTTCTAGCACCTTCTGGTCCCCACTCCTCATCGTCGCCGCCATTGTCATACTCATACTAAAGAAACCGCGAATCGGAGATAATATACTGCAGGGAAAGGAATCAACTGATATTGTCATTATCGACGACTGAAAAACATTTTTTACAGAAATAATATTTGACAGTCTGTGTATCAAAATATGACTGATTTGTTACAAGAAAAAAAAAATGCTTTCAAGAAGATCAAATTGGCAAATCTTTCCCTCCCTTATATGCATAGGTTTTGAAATAGATCTCCGGCATTTTGGTAGCTAAAAAATTTTAAAAATTGCTGGAAAAAATTTTACTGGATAAACTTTCGCGAATTGGAAATAAGAGCAAAATTTCGCGAGATAAACTTTCGCGAATGAGCGATTTTAAATTTTTCGCGGGATAAACTTTCGCGAAAAAGGCCCGAATTCGCGAAAGTTTCTCTCGCGAAAGTTTCTCCGATTAAAGTAATCTAAATGTCTCCAAGCACACAAATATGTTGGAGATCGAACAATAAAAAACAACTGTTTGATCTATCGAGTCTTTTATGTACTGTTTGCAAATTATTCTTGGAAAATGTTTTGAACACCGAAACTGCCTTGATTGAATGTCTTCGTGGTCAAACGATAATGTAATAAGGACCTAACATGTCAACTTTTGGTTGAAATTTTCATTCAACATAATCATTACATGTTTATTGATATAGAAGCAAATGTCTTTTGTCCATAGAGCATGCGCGACTATCCAGAAAACAGTCAATCAAAGCGTGGAGGAATGAATTGATTAAACAGCAGACCTTCAATATGCTCAAAAACTCGTCACTACATGGAGTTCCACATATGTTTGCTGACAGCTATCCCATACGACGGTTTTTATGGATGCTGGTCACTCTCGTATTTTTCGCTTACTCAGTACAAAAGGTTTACGAGAGCACTGTTCGCTATTTTGAATATCCCTTCAGCACCGCACGCATGCGCAAATATCCAGATAAAATAGACTTTCCTGCTGTATCTTTCTGCAATATGAACGACATGAAAATGAGCGTTCTCAATGGCACTGTAGTTGATCAAGCCATACTAGATAAAAGCAAAACTTTTACATCGGAGGATTACCGTAACATTACGGCATTAGCTGTTCATACATTAAAGGATATGTTAATAGATTGTTCCTTCAATGGCTGGAAATGCTCGGCAGACGATTTCACAGAATTCTTTTGGCAACATGGTGATAAATGTTTTACGTTCAATTCTGGTAAAATCGGGAAAAACGTTCTTTCAGTTAACGGTGCTGGTCTGAAGAGAGGTTTGAGAATGACTTTGAACATTCAGCATCATGACTATTACAGGGATCGTCAAGAAGCAGGCATTCATTTAATGATGCACAGCCAGCTGGAGACTCCAGTGAAAATTATCGGTCAAATGATACCACCCGGCTATACAACATATATCAAAGTTTTCAAGAGGAAGGTTAGTTAGGCCTGACTTGAAAGCATTATCTTTTCTTTTTTGTTTGTTATTTTTCATCATTGAATAAATTGACATAATTAACGGTGGTGTAGTTGTTTCGGCGACCACTGCAACTTATCGCCGGAACTCCACTCCGATGCGTACTGGCACACATTAGGATCAACATGCTTCATGCGTTTCTCGTGAAAATCGTTAAAAGGAAGATCCAATCATTGTTTGTATAAAGTCTGATAACTCTCGGTTACAGTTCAGTTTGTTCATGCACAGTAGACATGTGTATTTTTCATTACTTCCAAGATTATTAATCTGAAGCATCCGTACAAGACCGAATGTGGTTCAATTTCGTTGAAGTATTTTGACGATTATTCTATGAATTTGTGCTGGCTGGAAAAACTAACAGACCATGTGATCGAGCGTTGTAAATGTAAAGATTTCTTTATGCCGGGTAAGTTTTTCATTCACCAAAAGAGCTGCTCACTGCCTTTATTGATTCATATAATGCAGTCAAGTCTAAAGAAAACAAACCGAACCTGTTCGACAAATTGTTGCCTGCGTTTGTGTTGAAGGATGATGTTTTGTGTGCATTCATCCGACATGTTTGAACAAAGAAAAACTAATGCTGATGTCACTGCAACTCGAAAGTTTTAACATAAGAGACGTACGTAAGTAAAGGGAAAGAATCTTCAACTCAATTGCAAAAACAATCGATGCTCACACAAGTTTGACGCAAACCAGAATATGTTCTTTTCAAAACATTGTACATTTTGATGTGATGATTGATTGAAAAATTGTCCTGTAGCGATTTAGATTGAAGTAAATATTACAATCGAGTAAATACCATAACGATACCACGCGTCGAAACAAGGTTGGGTTTGATAGCGAGACAAAATGTTGGTGCTTAAACGTTGAGAATAAAAAGTGAAAAGCCCTGGGTGAAGTCACGTTTTATCCTCTGTTTTTTTGGGGTTTTTTTGAGCCGCTGCACCTAATGAACTAATTGATAAATGAGTTCGACATTTACAGCAAAAGAAATATTATAATGCGTATTCCACGATATTTTTGATTCCAAATAACTTGAAGCAAATAATTTAAAGACGCAAAGGACTACTTGTGGAAGATATAAAAGCCATATGTTTTCTACTAAGTTATTTGCTTCCAGGTGAATTCAAAATTTGCAATTTGACCCAGTCTAAAGATTGTATGTGGAAAGAGTGGGGTAAGCGGCACTAATCTTATTGAGTATTTTGACTTCTACTTTCAAAGGTAAAATACGCATGTTGGTTTTACGAATGAATTCTACCAATAATTATCAGTTCTTCAAGATATGTTTTTTTTTTCTACTGACAGTTCTTTTCGACAAAGCAAAGAAGTACAACTGTCCTCTCCCATGTGAAATCGAATCCTTCCACGGCACAGCGTCCAGGAGTTTGTTTCCGTTGTCGTCACTGAATGACGTCACATTTCAAGAGCTGCTCAACAAGTCACAAGAACACAACCTAGTAAACTACATTACGCCAACAGAATTTCTGAGGTATTTCGGAGATATGGTACATGAAACTAAGAGAAACTAGTTTCCAATACTTCGTTTCGATCATATTTAGGGACAATCTGCTACAAGTTTTAGTCTTTTATGATGACTTGTCGTTTGAAATTCTGGAGCAACAACCAAGCTATGATACTCTTGTCTGGCTGGGTAAGTAAAAGGCTTTATTTATAACTGCTAGCGGTATGCTTGCTCTAGAGCTAGACAAGACACCCACTGTTGCTTAATAGCCTTACTTTTCTCCCAAATCAATATTATTGCTATTGGTTATTGTTTTTACGTGGTTACAATCCTTGACAAAAGCTGTAACAGTATTGATGTTTTTAATGAAGAACCCCCGCCCCCAGTATCAGTGCTTTGATTTGTGTCCAGCTCAGACAGGTCAGAGTCAGATCAACCTCCAAATTAGGTTCTCTTATCAAAGCAGCAGAAAGAAACCTGGAAACGAATTTGCGTCAGTTGTTTTGATAATTTTTTTCAGGTGACATCGGAGGGCAAATCGGATTGTTTGTAGGAGCAGGAGTGATGTCATATTTCGAGATTTTGGACAGTTTAATACTGATGTTATACACCTACTTCTTTGCTCAAAAACATGACAAATATGTTAACCAATCAGATTCCACGGAAGTTGTCTGGTAAACCTAAGTACTGGATGACTGAATTATGATGAATGTAATGACAATGATGATATGATGGTATTGAACATACAATATTTTACAGCTGCCTTAGCAATGTGACAAAACAATTACTAAAGCCATTATTGCTATTCATCAAAATATCGGGATGGGGAGACGATTAAAAGGATGGCTGATGGCTTTGTATACATTATAACAGATTAATAAAATCACGAGTGTCTTTCACTTCCTTTCTTATTTTGAAATATACAGCGTCTGTTGATACGAGCTATAGTAGGGTAGAAGCAAAAGCGAATATCCTATTCAAACGTCCTTGGACTCACTGCTTCTCCTCTTAATGATCTCAGGCTGCTTAAGCTTCCAGAAAGTTTTTAATAATTTTTCACGGTTTTTTGCAACGAAACGCAAACATTATGAGCTGTTATATTTGACGTCATAACTTATCGTCTTTCACTTGCCGGTTTGATGAAGTTGATTTACGTGCAGGTTTTTTTTCAACGTTCAAATTTGAAAGTTTAAAGTATCAGTTAACCTCACGAGAAGTGTTAATGATCCTGATTTTGAAATGAAGCTTCCTTATTTCAGTAAGTGTTTTATATTTGTTTTATGTTTTTGTTTCACCTGTGGAAGATTCGCATGGAAAAGAGGAGTTATGCTGAAGTTGAAGCTATTTAAAGTTTCTTATGAAAATGTTTACACTGAATGTGATCTTGATATGATCCGTACCGTGTGAAAGTCCTTCCGTATTGCTTTTGTTGGCTTTTCCACCGAACATTTTCCATTGATCACAGAAAAATTACGCGGCATCAGCGGAAGAATACTTAATCATTGCAAGTATTTTTACGTCTAATTAAAAATGTCTAAGTAACTAACATACGAAAGGACAATTACGTGATTTTACGCGGACATTATAGGAAGCCCTACGTAAAATTTAGTTAAATATATTAAAGTTAATCAAAGAAGATATATAGAGCTTGTGATAGATGAACAGCGGTAAATTCACGCATGCATAAGAAATGTACTAACACGTCCGTATACTATTACTATGTACAGTCTTCTACAAGTTTTAATGTAATAGCATTCGGCGGGTTGATTGTTTGCCTATTATCGTGTATATACAGTTGAACTCATGTAATTCGAACTCCTATAATTCGAAAACTCATTTAAATCGAACAAATGTTTCGGTCCGTTCCGAAATTACTGTTAAAACCTTATAAAGAAACTCCTTTAATTCGAACTCCTATAATTCGAATACTCATGTAATTCGAACAAATTCTTTGGTCCCCTGGTCATAGTTTTATCATGTAATTCGAATTTCCGACATTCGAATATCGTCTACACATTTCGAACGCATGGATCATGAAGCCATGATAATGCTCAAGGCAGCTTGGGATGAAGTCACTGTAAAAGCAATTGTCAATTGCTTCAGGAAGTCTGGAATATCAGAAGAATCTAGGAAAGGGGCAATGGATGATGACGACGATCCATTTAGGACACCATTTAGGGAGGTAGCCGATGACGTTGAAAGTGCTAACGAATCAGAGGACAATGTTGTAGAAGAACTTGTGATGGACTTAGATTGTCTACGCGAAACAAGGCCTGACCTGGCCCGAAGACCTCAATGCTGACACACTCGTCGATTTCGACATAGAGGTATTGACCTATCAATCCCAACCATTGTCTGTTGACGAAATCGTTGACGAATACATGAGACCAGTGGACAATGTTGAAACTGAAGACATTAGCAGCGACGAGGATGATATAGCCGACGATCCAATATCTCCACCAACACAAAATGAAGTTGCCAAGGCAATTGAAATCCTACAGAAGTTGTCCTTGTTCACATCTGATTTGGAACTGGATCCTTTACTCTCAAAAGTCTCGTCAAAAGTTAACCTAGCGAGACTTGAGAGAATGAAAACAAACTCGATAACGGACTTTTTTAATAGCCCTATGTAAACATGTCTGTCAATGGTCAGTATGTCACGTTCCTAATAAAACATACTTGAAAGCTATGCAACTTTGTTTTGTACATTTATTTGGCTGCCCACAAAGCCTTATACCATTTAGTATCGTCTAGACACCCCTAAGTCAGTTTTTTTTTCCAAAATTCTGCCCGATTATAAGCTTAGAACTCCTATAATTCGAAAACTCATGTAATTCGAACAATTTTTTTAGACCCCTTGTAGATTCGAATTACATGAGTTCAACTGTAGTCCGATGGAATGTAAAACACAGTCGAAGAATTCAAACTTTTGATTTAGATTTAGGAAGCAAGCCATGTGGAAATAGTTCCTTGTGTGCAAGATATCTCCGGCAAAGATTTTCAATTTCTATATGACTTTTTCACAGAATAGCGTGGAATTTACTTTCTCTCCAGACAGGTTTAGAAGAAATTTTTCTGTAATTTCATTTAATCAATATTTTGGATTCTATGCTATATGGTGTAGCTAAAACTATTGAATTATGACCACACTTTCCTCTTATGAAAGCAGTGGGTGCTGCCTTGTTATACTTAACAGTCCTTCTTATGACTGAAGCATTGTAACAATAAAGGTATGAACCGGGGCTTCCTAACTTCTTTTTTCACCTGAAAAGGCTAGACCCTAGGGAAGAAAAAAACCACTATTTGATTTCGACATTTGTGTACATTTGAGATTTGTATTATTTAAATCAACAAAACAATGTATATTTCGCTAATACACAACAATTCAGCATGTAATATTTTTTTTCCTCATTTTTAACCAAAAGGTTATATACCAAAAAAGAACATGAGTAACATGAGTGCGTAATCAACAAGACAACACTCGAAATTTCATTTTTGTTTTTGACGATGGCAGATGTTACATAATTTTGTTGAAAGTTTTGTTGATTCTCCACCCCCTCAAATATAAATCAAGTTACAATATTATTTTTAAACTCATAGAGAACTGCAGAGAGAACACAAAATAACTTGTTTGCAAATTTAAGGATATCATCCACACATCAGTCATCATTGCCTACTACTACAGTGAAAAAGAGGATAGACAGCTGGGTTGGTATGGGTGATGGTAGACTTTCCTTCAAATATCCACTGATTTCCAAAAAAGCAACAAAGCATAAAAGGCATATGTGACGGTTTGAGGGAAAATCATAACAAGTGATAATTTCTGATAAATTTATCAGTAATTACTGATTAGAAAACAATGGGTTTCGATGAATCAGTACATTCGTTCGATTTATCAGTAATTTGTTTGATGAATTCAGTATTACTGATAAAATAATTGGTAAATGCATGTTGATAAATGTAGCCAAATGTATTGATGTGGTATTAAAAATAAAAGTCGAGATAATATTCACGATTTCTTTTGTTCACAAAGTTCTATGTAATGCCGTTTCTAAAGAGTTGTAAAGTTTTCGCTTCCAGCTTGTTGTTTAAAGTAGGTTTATTAATAGCAATTTGAAAAGGCCTCTAAGGTTTTTTCGGGTCATAGTTATTTTGAGGAAGCAGGTCATTAGTACAGTCCATTTAAATTCATGTGATGTCATTGAGCTGTAGATGGTTTTGATGGTTCGGAATATTCCGCCCGCGGGAATTGTGTTCACTCCATCGTACCTCAACGTTCCTTTTTGTTCACCAATGTAGGGTTTCTCCGCAGGAACAATACCCTGGTAGATTTTGCAGGAAGGAGGGGATTTTTGCTTTTAAGTTTAAAAGAGATTTAACTTTCTTTGTATTCCATTTGATATAAAAATTGAAATTTGTGGTTTGGTAAAATAAAATAAAACTTCTCGATAAAACTTTTTGAAAGTTCTTCGTTTTTCGGGCAGTATGGCTAAAGTTACGTAGATGCATTTCTTTGGTTCTTCGAAAAAGTTAGGTGGAATAATCATTTCAACGTCATCTCTCCTCTCTTCGTACTGTCTTATGATGCTCGTAATGAATCTCTTAGGGAATTCGGCTTTCGTAAATTTTGCTGTGATTATTGCTTTTTCTTTTTCCATGTCGATGAGGTATACTATTCGCCATAAGTGTTTGAATAATAAAACAAGAACATTCAAAATTTATTATTTTATTAAACGAGCTTTTTCGTAAGATCTCTTACATCTTCAGGTTAAAAATATACACATTTTTAACCTGAAGATGTAAGAGATTCTTACGAAAAGCTTCGTTTAATAAAATAAATTAATTTTGAATGTTCTTGTTTTATTATTTTCCATGTCCGATGATATTCTTTGTGCTCGGTGTAAATCAGCGTTGACAGCATTCCTTTGTGAACAAAAGAAATCGTGAATATTATCAATACCTCGTTGCTCTCTTGATGATTACCGCGTTTTCTCAAAATTTCTTTTTAAAAAACGTTTTACTTGTATAGAATCTTTTATATTTGTATGTATATGCACTGACGATGATTTTTTAATCGAAAAGCTTCTGCTTTATTTTAATAAAAAATGTCTCTCGACTTTTATTTTTAATACCACAATTGGTAAATACTGATAAAAGAATCAGTAATTTATCAGTATTACTGATTCATCGAACGAATTACTGATAAATCGAATGAATTACTGATTCATGGAACAAATTACTGATAAATCGAACGAATTACTGATTATTTATCACTATTACTGATTATTACTGATAAAGTTCTGATAAGTTACTGATTAATTTATCGGTAATATCACTTGTTATGATTTTCCCTCGAACCGTCACATATATAAAATAATATAGGTACCGTAAGATGAAATATAAGACAAAAAGAAAAATAGTCTACATTGTTCTCCAACCTAATGTACTGCCTGTGTTAACTTAGACAGCACATTTATTTTAAAATGTAGGGAGGCTCTTCAGTATTCCGTTGTTGTCAATTTAATAAAAGGGACTTTAAGCAATAACGACGGGGTCATGTTCTGAGACGGGATCAGACAGACACTTACGTCATACTTTTATAACTGCGCGTGCGCAACTGCAGGACATTCCCATGTCAAAGCCGTCTGGTTCATTTTCACGACGACATTTTCGTAAAGAGACGTTCTCAGGAAAACGTGAGTGTTTTTTATTTTGAATTTTATGGAAAAGTGATTAAATTTTATGAAAAAGTAATAAAAGTGATATCTTCTGTAAAATAAATCTTCTGATTTATTTGTTTGAGTCATAAATAGAGATTAACATGTTCTTTTTGTGGTTTCACGTGTTGATGTTTTGATTTTTTGATCACACTCGATCACAATCAAAACAAAGCATTGGAAAAATTTTTGCTTGGTCGGAAATTTCTATGATTGGTAGATAGCTGGTCGATGTAACCTTAATTTGAGTTTCGAGCAGGAGTTGTACTTTTTCACAAGTTATTTTATGTGTCTTATGTTGTCTGAACCGTTCGTCTATTTTGTATTTTCTTGCAGGCAAAATGGCCAACGCTTCGAGGAGAAAAATAATGGTGTGGAACGGTGTCAAGGACGAGCTTTTAATTCGGGAGGTGCTGCTTTTGGAACCCTATCAGTTTAAGCCAAGAACAAAAGAACGTGGTAAGTCTTGGAAGCTTGTTGCCGAACATGTAAATGAAGCTTCGACCGATGAAACTTACTTCAAGGTGGATGCACGTGCAGTTCGGGAACGGTTCGATTTATTGATTGCCCAATATCTTGCTAAACAACGAAATGAGGAGCAAGCAACTAGGAATTAGCCCTGAAAGAACTCCGTTAGACGATGCAATTTTTGATGCGTTAGAAAGAATGAAAGTTTGCGAGGAAGAAATCAATCAAGAACAAGAAAGTAAGGAAAAGGAGAATTCGCAAGCGGAAGACCTTCGTAAAAAGGCGTTAGAAACTTTTGCAGAAACGAAAGCACGAAAAGCTCGTGAAGGTGACGAAAGTGCACCTGCTGCTAAAAGAAGAAGATCCTCTGGATCTGATACCCTGGAGTACTTGAGAGAAAAAGCAGAAAACGATAGAGAATTACGCAAATTAGAATTAGAAAACGTGCGACAAGATCAGCAGATGCGAGCAGAACAACAAAGCAATTTTTTCGCCAGCATCACAGCACAAATGCAATTGCAACAGCAACAAAATCGACAGTTCATGGCTGTCATAGCTAACTTACTTCAAAACAGCAAAAACTGAGAAAACGCATTTGTTTTAATATATTGTTAATATTGTTACGTTTATTTTTATTTTTTGCAGAACAACGATGTCTTGTAAAGTCATAAAAGTCACTGGAAAACAGACTGCAGTTTTCTGTAGTTTGATATCGATTATAATTCCTGGAAATTTTTTTCACAGAAATCCACTACTGTCTTATTCTTCTTAGCCGTTTAACTATATAGAAATAGAATGTCATTCGAACATCGAAAGTAATTCTTGGCGTTTCTGCTGCTTTAACTTTTGTCGAGGTTCAGTTCAACTCAGTTTTTTGAAACGATCTGAAGACAGCCAGACGGCTCGATTTAGTGTCCGGTCATTGGTTCAGACTGACTTATTTTTGTCAAAATACACAATATAAACCTTTTCACTGATTTTTGGCGAAAAAGAGCCGGGCGGATCTAGGATTTTTTTCTACCAGGTCCGAATGTTCAAAATAAAATAGTGAATGCCTAAACATCGCCCCCCACCATGGTTGGGGGGCAAAGAAAATTTTCGAGTCTGAATCGTCTAAAAACGCCATTTCGTGCTATTTCGAGGGTAAAAAAACGAAGTGGAAACTTCAATTTCTTTTGAATAAAAACAAACTACAAATCGTAATAACTTGAATATAGATGGTTCGATCTTGTCTTATTTTCATTTCCATATTTTCCTCTTTATGCAAATGAAGAAAGCAGAACATTACTCCACCACCAAACCTATAAAAGGAAGTATTTTCGTAGAAATAATGAACAATGACATGGAAAACAGCACTGTTTCTGCCAATATCAGGCGTCATCAGCACAACTAGGTTAATGCAATAGTGTAATAACCAGTTGTGGACAGCACAATATTTAGATTGATATAATATTAACACAACATTGACATTACACATAGCCACACTTAACAAATAAACAAGTCATGTCATCAGAGATGCTAATCATATTTGGCCTCTCACGTTTAAATGTCAGTTTTCAATATTTTCTTCTCAATATTTTCACATAAAATGAAAAGGAAAATCATGATCAATTCATACAGATGAACTCCAAAATGGGGTACACTGTTAGACATTGTAAATGTTATTCTCATTCTTCTATTATCAAGTACAATTTGTTTCAATGTACAGTTTATGAATAGACCATAACTAGTCTTTTATAGCCAGAATTAAGTTGATAGTTTGTAATAAGAATTAAAAAAAGGAAAATATCCAAGGAACCTTGCAAAGACTTTATGACGTGTAATATGAGATCAATTTATATGATGCATATCCAATATGTATATTAAGGCTAGGGTAATGGTAAAATGGTGAATCGATCTTCTGAACTTATATAGCATTAAGGTTAGTAACTCAAATAAAGTCTATTCTCTATAACCGCTTTCACAGATACTTCCATTGGATGCTTACTTATTTACCTGAGTTACTCTTAACAAAAATTAATAATTATAATGGTTATGATTAATGATGAAAGTTATCCTTGAACAACAAAATTTAACCTTCCAGAACAAAAAGTACACAAGGGAGACAAAAAGGTACATCCAAGGATAGAGAATATTATATAAACTAAGAAAACAAATCAAACATGCATATTAAAAATATCTGTTTTTGGAAAATTATATAATTCTTTGGTTTAAAAGCATTACTTTTTATGTCAGTATTGCTTAAATTAACAGCCCAATCTCTTCACTGTAACCGATGACATTGTAGTTGGAAGACTGAATAGGTAAAACCTGTGTTTTTGTATTTGTTGAAGCAGTAACAAGCAAGAAGGCAATATCATCAGGTTTAGAGATTGAAGTACGTGAACTAGCAATTATTATGGAAACAGTTATGTCAGTTGAAGAAATAATAACAACCACATTTGGTTTGAAATATGAAAGAGTAACTTCAAATTTTTCAGCAGAACTACTACAAAAACTGGAACATGAAGATAATTCAACAGGATTACAAGTTTTTAATACCAGAAGCTTAAACGTTTTTTCTAATTGAGATCAAAAATTAATCTGATGATGACCTTTGGAAATATAATGAAATAAAATAACTTTTCGATCTCAGAAAAAATCTTTACATAGCATTTTATTGTCGTATGCCTGAAACGATATGTTTACATGTTTCATTTGTCTACCTGAATTTTGAATTTTATCCCATTACATAAATTTTTAGGGATACAAACACATATAACAAATAGAATTAAACAGAACAGGTTGTAATGTTTCCCCCTAGTCTTAAGTACAACACTCTAATCTAACATTAAACCAACCGAATATGAATACAACATGCATAATAAACAGCATATATACATTCATGAAAAGGATAGTTATGATCGTTATCACATAAAGAACAGTCAAGAACAGTTCAAAAACTTTTAAAAGGAACTATCTCACCTTGATGTTTTGTTGCTTTTCAGAAAAAAACGTTTATTCGAAACAGGATATGTAATGCATAGTGTGATGAATTAAGAAGTAACTCCAAGCACAATAAAATTCTCACATCATCAAATAAGTTGTCACCAACAAGAGCATCTGAAAAGTCAATTTACATCCTGTTGTATCTGAACTGAAATAATAAACAACCAGCCATCTTTAATTTTAGAAATGAAAAGAAACCACAAATTCCTTATTAAAACAGATTAAAAATCAAATATATCATACACAATATCAAATTATTCTATTCAAATTAAACAAATCCTTTACCTTAGCCATCAACCTCTGCTCAACTGGTAAAAATTTCGATGTACATTGTACATCAAAAAAAGACCTTCTTGTTTAAACTGGCAAAGTTCGCCAGATTTCCACAATCCTACATAATCAAAACATTGTGACTGACAACTTTGTTATCAAATCTTCGTAAATCGCTAATATATAACAATCATTTTTTAACGTAAAAGAAAAAACAACAGCATGTTTGTCAACGTTTCGGGTGAAGACACCCATTTTCAAGACAAATTATTTTTTTTTTTTTTTTTTTACAGAATGCATAAAGTATATATACAATTTTGTTTAACAACTAATTAATACATAACTGTTCTTTAATTAAATAAATACAAAGGTGCTGATCGTATATTATTGTTTAATTGAGGATTATCACGCATAATAAATAAGCTCTCTTTTAACTCCAGCAAAAAGCGATTGCTCCCTTGAGCCAGAATATTGAAGTCATCAAGAGATGGAGTGTGATTGCATTGTTTAAGATGTTCTCTAATGGCAGACAATTGACATGACTTAGAAATCTTACCAGTTAATGGAGACACACCAATGTGCTCACTTACCCGGACTTTGAGGTGCCGTGACGTTTCTCCTATATAGGTAGCGTTGCAGCTACCACACTTATATTTATAAACGACGCCAGATAACAACTCTTTCGGCATACGGTCTTTAAACCGAAAAAAATCGGATAATCGAGTGTGTGTCCTAAAGATGACATAAATTTTACAACAGTTTAGAGTGTCCCGAAACAGTTTTTCAAGTCTAGTTCTAGTTCGTAATGATATAAGGCCTAGATAAGGAAGAACAAGCAATAGTTTCTTCTTTTCAACAGTGTGAACGATTTCTTTTTTACATTGAGATCTCATCATGAATAGTTTAACTATTTTATCAACAAAACTCGCTGGATAACCATTACAATGGAAAATTTCTTTGAGTTTTTTAACTTCTAGGTGAAAGGCAGACCAATTAGAACACAAATTAAAGCAACGATGTAGTAACGTATAACGTATAAAATGGTCAGTTTGTTACTTCTGTGTACAGGAAACCCACCTTTAGCGGTGTCTACACGCATTTTGACAGCTTTATTCCTGAAGCTTACAAATTTGCCTTAATTTATACGTTACTACATCGTTGCTTTAATTTATGTTCTAATTGGTCTGCCTTTCACCTAGAAGTTAAAAAACTCAAAGAAATTTTCCATTGTAATGGTTATCCAGCGAGTTTTGTTGATAAAATAGTTAAACTATTCATGATGAGATCTCAATGTAAAAAAGAAATCGTTCACACTGTTGAAAAGAAGAAACTATTGCTTGTTCTTCCTTATCTAGGCCTTATATCATTACGAACTAGAACTAGACTTGAAAAACTGTTTCGGGACACTCTAAACTGTTGTAAAATTTATGTCATCTTTAGGACACACACTCGATTATCCGATTTTTTTCGGTTTAAAGACCGTATGCCGAAAGAGTTGTTATCTGGCGTCGTTTATAAATATAAGTGTGGTAGCTGCAACGCTACCTATATAGGAGAAACGTCACGGCACCTCAAAGTCCGGGTAAGTGAGCACATTGGTGTGTCTCCATTAACTGGTAAGATTTCTAAGTCATGTCAATTGTCTGCCATTAGAGAACATCTTAAACAATGCAATCACACTCCATCTCTTGATGACTTCAATATTCTGGCTCAAGGGAACAATCGCTTTTTGCTGGAGTTAAAAGAGAGCTTATTTATTATGCGTGATAATCCTCAATTAAACAATAATATACGATCAGCACCTTTGTATTTATTTAATTAAAGAACAGTTATGTATTAATTAGTTGTTAAACAAAATTGTATATATACTTTATGCATTCTGTAAAAAAAAAAAAAAAAAAAAAAAAAAAAAAAAATTTGTCTTGAAAATGGGTGTCTTCACCCGAAACGTTGACAAACATGCTGTTGTTTTTTCTTTTACGTTAAAATTTGTATCGATCGTTTTGTTTTTAAAATAACAATCATTGCTATCAAACACAGCTTTCACCTTTTCAAGCCGACTTCGATTAGGAATTCACTGCACGAGGGCGATAAGCTTGACCTATTTGCAAAAACTATAGTCTGGAAGACAAAGCACCAATCGGTCCAAAATCACACGGTCAAAAGTCACTTATCCAAAACTACAAGTGAAATTTTAACCGAGGCTTGATAGGTCAATTGTTTAGCAATCTATTGTTCTCAAGATTTTAAACCAATGGAATGCGTTAAAATGCAGTGGCTTCGAAAACTCAAAGTGGGCAACATGGTCCTTAGCCTACTCGCTTATATACGATTTCCAAAGTTTAATTCAGCCGGAAAAATCGTTTATTGATCTGAGACTATCGAAAAATGAGTGATCAAAAATTATGGACTGTGTTTCATGACGTACCACTTCTCAAGGCTAATTCCCGTGAAGATTTGATCGGCACGGCGCGTTCACAACAGCTAAGAACTAAATTGCGCTCGTTTATAAAATTTTTGATTTGATTTTACTAGGTCGGTCGACCAATCTGACCACCCTTGAATCCGCCCCTGCTTATGTCCAACAACTAAATGATGGAGCCCTGTTTGCCACATACATTTGTAACGAATAATGCTCATATACATACACTTGTAAAAGGTTGCAAAAAAAGAGTTGTATTGTACTTTCTAGTGAGATTTGTTAAAAGAAACGTAAATTAGTAACCATGGTAAATTAGTTTTATAACTCACTTTTGGGAAAGACGATTCCTAAACGAACATTGTTACCCATTGCGTACAATCGGTTATTAAACGTAAAAACCTAATAAGTGAATGGTAAGAGGTTCTGTTAGTAGAGGGACCGACCATCGGAGCCCACTTAGCAGCAGTGTCGTTTGATGAATTTAAAAATTTTAAGCTATGAAATGTTCTCCATCTATTTTAGCAAAAAGGGTTGAAAAATTTTTGAAACCATTTTTTCTTTTTCTGACTATTTTCTAAACATTAACTTTCCCAGGGGGCAAAAACATATCCCAAGTCCGCAAAATTGACTCTAATCCTTAAAAGGCATTAGAACACCACTCCCGCGATCTGTTTAAAGATAAATTGAATTAACGAAAACATTTATTTCATTGAGTGAGGATTTTTTCGACCGATGTACAAGAATAATTTCAAGTTCGTTTGTAACAACTACCAAATTTGTTCGTAATGACTAAATGAAATATTCTTCTAGTAGGGGAGGATCAACGCCGAAATAATCAGATGTTTGTGAGTGATATAAACATGTTCTAGCATTGGTCATGAGAGCGCAAACTCTATACATTTTCCCAACTGCGCTTAATTCAATCTTAAGTTTCTTCTTAAAATCCAAGAAAGCAAAATAATTGACAATTTCTTTAAAGACCCATTCTACAGACATCCGTACTTTGCTCATCGCTGTATTAAAATCTTTTTGTGCACGTGTCAACTGATTTCGGTTTGGATAAGGAGCTTGAAGTTGAATGCGGAGGGGGTAAGCCGAATCTCCATATATGCACAAGGGGTTTCCGTTAGGGCGTATGCTATGTTGCACAAGAAGATTATATAAATTTGACATAGCCAACATTGAACTATCGTGTTTGCGCCCCTCTACAGGTCCGTATAGATTCGCAATTAAGCCGTTCGGAGCTGCCACAGACTGAAATTTAATCGAACGTATTCTCTTGTGTCCATTGTATAAAATCCGTTGGTAATGTCCTGGTCTGCATGCAGGTCTAACTGTTCCGTCGACAAAGCCCCAGCAAAAGTCTAAGGGGGCTCCTTCATTATGGATTGCTGTTGCGTACGAATCTAAATTCACTGGGGAAAGCCATTGTTGATTAAATGTATCCAGTAGGTGATTAAAGTTATCATATACCAAATCCATTACCAGGTTCGACATTATGCATAATTCTGGTACTGGCCTTCCAAAGGATGCCACCATATCTGAATATCGCGAAGGATAAGAAAAGCGTTTTAAAACACACATAACGACTCAATTCCATCAAACACAGATCTATTATAACAAGTAACTTCTTGTGGGATTCTCAATGTTTCGGCCAATCTATAAATGTCATTGCGATAAAATCTAAACTCAGAAAAACATTCCGCGTCTGTCATCAAATCAAGTTCAAATTTGTCATACTTCCAAAATGGGTAGTCTGGGTTTTTACTTTTATTAATATCGTACAGTAAAGCGAATTCTTCGTCGTTTAAATCACCGTCACTGAGAGCAAACATGAGTGCCTCGCGTGTGTCTCGAAAAGACGCCATCTTTGTTTTGATATCCCGTCTCAGTTTCGACTCATGATTTGCTTAACCATTTTTCATTTAATACGCGAATCAGAACGACAACGTCTAGACATTCATTAAATGCCGTCACAGACATGACCCGTTGTGTTTGCTTAAAGTCCCTAAAAGATAGTGTAACACAGGGAATAGGGTGAAATCTATTAAAGGGATTCCTGCGTCCAAAATGATATTTACAAATATGATAGTGCTCAAAAAGTTGTTTAACAAGTCTCTTTTCAGTATTTCATAATTATTTCGGTGGAAAGTTACTTTTGTGGGGTGGCGATTTTCGTCAGTGTTTGCCAGTTGTGAAGAAAGCAAAACCAACTGATGTTATTGAAGTTTGCTTGACAAGTTCTGCTTTGTGGGCATCAGTGGTAAAGTACTCACTTACCGAGAACATGAGAGCCAGGCCGGAAGAACAAGAATTCTGTGCGTGGCTATTACATCTTGGTAATGGTGAACTGCCAACAAAACAAAATGAACCTGCTAAAGGCTCAGTCGAAATCCCTGATTGTTGCGTTGTTCCCCAAAACACTTCTATTATACGGTGATGTATGACGGATTGGAACCTCACAAATATGCCGCCACAGCGATTTTGACACCAACAAACGAGCAATCGTTAATCATTAACAATGAGGTGTTGGACAGATTGCCAGGAAATGCAGTTTGTTATTACAGTGCTGATGAGGTGGTATGTGACGATGAAGACGAGCGGCAAAATTATCCGCTTGATTTTTTAAATAGCATCACGCCGTCAGGTATGCCTCCTCATTGTTTGAAGCTTAAAGTTGGGGGTATTATTATGCTCTTGAGGAACCTTAATATCAGGAAGGGTCTCTGTAATGGCTCACGCTTGATTATCCGTGAACTGTCAGGCAATTTTATTAAAGCTGAAGTTTTGACAGGGTCAGCAGTTGGAGAAATCATTTTCATACCTAGGGTTGAACTGTCACCTTCAGATACAGGTATGCCTTTTATATTGAAACGCAGACAATTGCCTATCCGTTTGGCCTACTCTTTCACTATTAACAAGAGTCAAGGTCAAACATTTAATAAAATTGGTTTGTTTTTGCAGAGTCCGTGTTTTTCTCACGGTCAGCTATATGCCGCATGTTCCAGGGCAAAGGCATTTGATAGTGTGAAAATCAAAGTTGCTGCTACTGGGAAACAAGGTTATATCAATGGAAAGATGTATACTCAAAATGTTGTCTTTCCACAAGTATTACAGTAACTTAATTCTGCATATCTTTTCTTTCATCTTTTCATATCCACCAAAGTATTGTATTGTTGAGTGCGTTACAAAAATACCGGAAATGAAAACACTGCTTTTCCGGTGAGCATTTTGATATCCTCACTCATTTAGAGAGTGACTATCATTGCAGTTGTCTAAAAGCGGCTTTTCGGCTAAGTTGGTATACCAACTATGTGACATTGTGTTGCTCAACTTTAGTGGTGGATTGAGTGGTGCTATTTTGTTAAATCACTGACAATTACTTTGTGGTAGTGTTGAAAATAGATGATATGCTTTTATTGTTACTGAACTATTTTACCTAAAAAACATTTTATTTCTGTACATTTTTTTTTTAGGTGGAGTACAAGTCCCATTGACTTACGTTCACGTCGTGTACTCCTGTTAACATGGATTGTGCATGCGTTTTATCAATTCATCGGAAACAGATATCATCTTACTTTGGTTTTTTGGAGTCTACTATGAGATAGTCCTTGCATGCACAAACCATGAACCAAAAGTCAGGGCATTCATCCTGTTGTCTTTGAAAAGTGTAATTCTTAGTATTATTTTTCTTTTAGTGAATTAATAATAATAATAATAAATTATGGCTGAGTCAGCACAAAGTGGTAATAATTTTTCTGCTTTTTTTATTTTGAAGTTAGAATAAAAAATAATTTTGTCACTGTTTTATTTTAGTTTCTAAAAACCTTGTGGAAAATAGTAAGTATGAGGTTCCAATCCGTCATACATCACCGTATAATAGAAGTGTTTTGGGGAACAACGCAACAATCAGGGATTTCGACTGAGCCTTTAGCAGGTTCATTTTGTTTTGTTGGCAGTTCACCATTACCAAGTTGTAATAGCCACGCACAGAATTCTTGTTCTTCCGGCCTGGCTCTCATGTTCTCGGTAAGTGAGTACTTTACCACTGATGCCCACAAAGCAGAACTTGTCAAGCAAACTTCAATAACATCAGTTGGTTTTGCTTTCTTCACAACTGGCAAACACTGACGAAAATCGCCACCCCACAAAAGTAACTTTCCACCGAAATAATTATGAAATACTGAAAAGAGACTTGTTAAACAACTTTTTGAGCACTATCATATTTGTAAATATCATTTTGGACGCAGGAATCCCTTTAATAGATTTCACCCTATTCCCTGTGTTACACTATCTTTTAGGGACTTTAAGCAAACACAACGGGTCATGTCTGTGACGGCATTTAATGAATGTCTAGACGTTGTCGTTCTGATTCGCGTATTAAATGAAAAATGGTTAAGCAAATCATGAGTCGAAACTGAGACGGGATATCAAAACAAAGATGGCGTCTTTTCGAGACACACGCGAGGCACTCATGTTTGCTCTCAGTGACGGTGATTTAAACGACGAAGAATTCGCTTTACTGTACGATATTAATAAAAGTAAAAACCCAGACTACCCATTTTGGAAGTATGACAAATTTGAACTTGATTTGATGACAGACGCGGAATGTTTTTCTGAGTTTAGATTTTATCGCAATGACATTTATAGATTGGCCGAAACATTGAGAATCCCACAAGAAGTTACTTGTTATAATAGATCTGTGTTTGATGGAATTGAGTCGTTATGTGTTTTTTAAAACGCTTTTCTTATCCTTCGCGATATTCAGATATGGTGGCATCCTTTGGAAGGCCAGTACCAGAATTATGCATGATGTCGAACCTGGTAATGGATTTGGTATATGATAACTTTAATCACCTACTGGATACATTTAATCAACAATGGCTTTCCCCGGTGAATTTAGATTCGTACGCAACAGCAATCCATAATGAAGGAGCCCCCTTAGACTTTTGCTGGGGCTTTGTCGACGGAACAGTTAGACCTGCATGCAGACCAGGACATTACCAACGGATTTTATACAATGGACACAAGAGAATACATTCGATTAAATTTCAGTCTGTGGCAGCTCCGAACGGCTTAATTGCGAATCTATACGGACCTGTAGAGGGGCGCAAACACGATAGTTCAATGTTGGCTATGTCAAATTTATATAATCTTCTTGTGCAACATAGCATACGCCCTAACGGAAACCCCTTGTGCATATATGGAGATTCGGCTTACCCCCTCCGCATTCAACTTCAAGCTCCTTATCCAAACCGAAATCAGTTGACACGTGCACAAAAAGATTTTAATACAGCGATGAGCAAAGTACGGATGTCTGTAGAATGGGTCTTTAAAGAAATTGTCAATTATTTTGCTTTCTTGGATTTTAAGAAGAAACTTAAGATTGAATTAAGCGCAGTTGGGAAAATGTATAGAGTTTGCGCTCTCATGACCAATGCTAGAACATGTTTATATCACTCACAAACATCTGATTATTTCGGCGTTGATCCTCCCCTACTAGAAGAATATTTCATTTAGTCATTACGAACAAATTTGGTAGTTGTTACAAACGAACTTGAAATTATTCTTGTACATCGGTCGAAAAAATCCTCACTCAATGAAATAAATGTTTTCGTTAATTCAATTTATCTTTAAACAGATCGCGGGAGTGGTGTTCTAATGCCTTTTAAGGATTAGAGTCAATTTTGCGGACTTGGGATATGTTTTTGCCCCCTGGGAAAGTTAATGTTTAGAAAATAGTCAGAAAAAGAAAAAATGGTTTCAAAAATTTTTCAACCCTTTTTGCTAAAATAGATGGAGAACATTTCATAGCTTAAAATTTTTTAAATTCATCAAACGACACTGCTGCTAAGTGGCTCCGATGGTCGGTCCCCTCTACTAACAGAACCTCTTACATTCACTTATTAGGTTTTTACGTTTAATAACCGATGTACGCAATGGGTAACAATGTTCGTTTAGGAATCGTCTTTCCCAAAAGTGAGTTAAAAACTAATTTACCATGGTTACTAATTTACGTTTCTTTTAACAAATCTCACTAGAAAGTACAATACAACTCTTTTTTTGCAACCTTTTACAAGTGTATGTATATGAGCATTATTCGTTACAAATGTATGTGGCAAACAGGGCTCCATCATTTAGTTGTTGGACATAAGCAGGGGCGGATTCAAGGGTGGTCAGATTGGTCGACCGACCTAGTAAAATCAAATCAAAAATTTTATAAACGAGCGCAATTTAGTTCTTAGCTGTTGTGAACGCGCCGTGCCGATCAAATCTTCACGGGAATTAGCCTTGAGAAGTGGTACGTCATGAAACACAGTCCATAATTTTTGATCACTCATTTTTCGATAGTCTCAGATCAATAAACGATTTTTCCGGCTGAATTAAACTTTGGAAATCGTATATAAGCGAGTAGGCTAAGGACCATGTTGCCCACTTTGAGTTTTCGAAGCCACTGCATTTTAACGCATTCCATTGGTTTAAAATCTTGAGAACAATAGATTGCTAAACAATTGACCTATCAAGCCTCGGTTAAAATTTCACTTGTAGTTTTGGATAAGTGACTTTTGACCGTGTGATTTTGGACCGATTGGTGCTTTGTCTTCCAGACTATAGTTTTGCAAATAGGTCAAGCTTATCGCCCTCGTGCAGTGAATTCCTAATCGAAGTCGGCTTGAAAAGGTGAAAGCTGTGTTTGATAGCAATGATTGTTATTTTAAAAACAAAACGATCGATACAAATTTTAACGTAAAAGAAAAAACAACAGCATGTTTGTCAACGTTTCGGGTGAAGACACCCATTTTCAAGACAATTTTTTTTTTTTTTTTTTTTTTTTTTTTTTTTTTTTTTACAGAATGCATAAAGTATATATACAATTTTGTTTAACAACTAATTAATACATAACTGTTCTTTAATTAAATAAATACAAAGGTGCTGATCGTATATTATTGTTTAATTGAGGATTATCACGCATAATAAATAAGCTCTCTTTTAACTCCAGCAAAAAGCGATTGTTCCCTTGAGCCAGAATATTGAAGTCATCAAGAGATGGAGTGTGATTGCATTGTTTAAGATGTTCTCTAATGGCAGACAATTGACATGACTTAGAAATCTTACCAGTTAATGGAGACACACCAATGTGCTCACTTACCCGGACTTTGAGGTGCCGTGACGTTTCTCCTATATAGGTAGCGTTGCAGCTACCACACTTATATTTATAAACGACGCCAGATAACAACTCTTTCGGCATACGGTCTTTAAACCGAAAAAAATCGGATAATCGAGTGTGTGTCCTAAAGATGACATAAATTTTACAACAGTTTAGAGTGTCCCGAAACAGTTTTTCAAGTCTAGTTCTAGTTTCGTAATGATATAAGGCCTAGATAAGGAAGAACAAGCAATAGTTTCTTCTTTTCAACAGTGTGAACGATTTCTTTTTTACATTGAGATCTCATCATGAATAGTTTAACTATTTTATCAACAAAACTCGCTGGATAACCATTACAATGGAAAATTTCTTTGAGTTTTTTAACTTCTAGGTGAAAGGCAGACCAATTAGAACATAAATTAAAGCAACGATGTAGTAACGTATAAATTAAGGCCAAATTTGTAAGCTTCAGGAATAAAGCTGTCAAAATCGTGTAGACACCGCTAAAGGTGGGTTTCCTGTACACAGAAGTAACAAACTGACCATTTTGTTCCGTGAAATACAGGTATCAAGAAAGGAGAATGTATCATTTTCTTCCATTTCGGATGTGAAAGAGATGTTGGGATGACAGTTATTCAAATAGGCTTGAAACAAAGGTAGATGCTTTGGAGATGAAAATAATACAAAAATATCATCAACGTACCTTTTATAGTAAATAGGTTTAAACTCCATAGGGCAATTATCCAACCAATTTTTCTCGTGGAAGCATAAAAATGCGTTAGCTAGTGTAGGTCCTAAAGGTGAGCCCATGGCCACACCGTCAACTTGCTGATAAAGGACATTATTGAAAACAAAATAAGATTCCTTAGTAGCTAGCTCGAGGAGAGTTTTAAATTCTGACTTAGAGAACCCATGGAAAGTTTCACAATCTTGAAAAGTGAGATTAGTGCAAATATCAATGGTTTCGTCCAGAGGGATGTTAGTAAATAGTGAATTGACATCCAAGCTAGCCATGTGATATTTGCCATTTTGCTTAGTAATGTCAGAGGCAAATGAGAAAGAATCACGGACAGTGTAGTCGTTGTGGGTCAAATCAGACAGTAAAGGTACAAAAAATTTTGCCAGTTTGTAAACTGGCGTGCCTATGGCTGACAAAATGGGTCTAAAAGGTGGACAATCTTCAACACATTTTTTGTGAACTTTACAGAGACCATACAAGATACCTGGCCTGCTACCAACAGGGCGAAGTTTGCTGTAGTCGTTTTCACTCAGGCTATCATTTTTCAAAAGATTCTTGTATATGTTGGTGATTTTCCTTTCTTGACCAATGGAAAAGTTCAGGAATTTATCAGATGGTACAGTCAGCTTTCTGAACTTGTTTTCGTCAGTGAGAAGCTGCTCCATTTTCTTGACGTATACATCTTTGTCTACTAAAACTACAGAGTTACCTTTATCAGACTTTTGAACAATAACGTTGTCATTTCTAGACAATGCTAGTAAGGCATGAAACTCATCATCAGTGAGATTACAATCTGCACCATCACTGTTGTAAGAACGGTATGATGACAATGCTACATCCTTAATCCTAGTCTTGACGAAATCAAGATCCTCACTAGAGAGCAGTTCAAGACCCCTGACCTCCCTAAAAAGAGACTCGTATCCAGCGAGATAATCCCCATAGTTTAGAGACTTAGGAGGGATTGAAAAATTTAACCCTTTAACAAGTACAGACTTTTCAAATTGTGATAAGGAATGTCTGGAGAAATTAAATATAACTTTATTAGCGTCGTTTCTTCCAAGTTGAGTTTTCTTCAGATTCATGATCTTTTTATCTTGAACTGTCTCGTGTTTTTTCAGTATACCATCGTTACTAACAAGAAACAATGAACAAACATGTGCAAAGTCAATTGAATTTAAGCGTTCCTTCAAAAAAGAATGATTCAATGTAAACTCATTTTCTAAAATTCGTATCCGAGACTTCTTTTGCTTGATTTCTTCTGTTAACAGCTTTTGTTGACATGTTCTGTATGAGTGAGAGTTCAGTAAACCCTTGTTTGCGAGTCGGAAATGAAGAAATTTTGGTATAATGCCAAACTCTTGACAATGACACAAGAAATCCAAGTCCAATTTTGTCTTTCTCAGTTTAAAATCTGACTTTTCAAACTTTCTCAGTAGTTTAACAACTTGATCTCCATAACGATTTCTTATAACTTGTACGATAGAATTCGATTTGGGAAACCTTAGTCTTGCCAAGAAAATAAACACAAGAACAGCGACTCGGACGAAAAGCATATTAAATCTCAACCCAATTTAACAATATCAAAATGTTCGTAATTATTATTGATACAAATGATCGACTTACGTTTTTTCGAAGTATAATAAAAACTGCGATCAAACCAGTCCAGTGTACTCATTTAATATTTTCGTGAAAAACAACAACAATGGTTATGTCCATTTGATC